>VYXC01008357.1:14084-194869 GCA_013397175.1 Platysteira castanea
AAGAATCATGCCACAAATAATTCTGTATTATAGCTTTTTTAAAAAGCTAAAAAGATACACGTTTAAATGAGAAATACTGGCTGGGAATTTCTACCTACAAAATTTTTATTCCTTTTATAATAGAGAATATGGAAATAAAATCCAGAAACTTTGCAGCAGTCACCCCTGCGGGATCTAAAATATTCAGAACATCCCTCGATAATGGTTATTAGAAGAATATATAGGATGCCTTAAATAACAAAGAAATATGCCTTAAACTTTCCCCAAAATGCTAAAAATTTCACTTTAAGCAGGGCTTCTCCAGAAGATATCGGGGAACACGGAATGAGAAAGCTCTGTAGCCTCGATTTAGTGCTGACAAAATGTTAAATTTAACCAGTGAAGTTCACTCCATACCTGAGATGTTACAGTCAGAAGCATTACAGGGCTTCTAAATAATTTAAGTAATCACGGAAAATAGAAATTCAGCCGCAAAAATGGTACTGAAAAACTCTAAAGTTCAAAATGCACTCAAATCCACCTGCTTCATATCTCAAGTGTCACCCACAAGAGCTATATCAGTGTAAACTGCTGTAACAAACTGATCTTCATGGGCAGTAGGCTGCATCAAAATATAAATGATCACTAGCAAAAGTATCAGAAAAAAGCAAACGGAGCTTAGGCCTTCTTGCCGCGTGAGTCACGGATTTTAAAACAACCGACCGAGCGTCCTTCCATCCCCAGTTAGTACTAGCTATTAAATTTATCTTCCTATGAGCAACTAATGTAAAGAATGCAGGGCACGGGTAACGTGATCGCTGTTGCCCAGCCCGGCGAACAGAACTGCTGCATCTGCATTGTGAACAATCTGGAAGCTGTGGGGAAACATTGATGAAAATCCTGATAAAAGACAATGAAAAAATAACCAGACCGTACAGTGAGAAAAGCATGAGTGTTGTTTCAATGTTTGCCCAGGATAAATAATGCTATGATCTGTATGAACTATGCAGCTGAAAAATCATCACTGAGCCACACCTGATACACCTGGACCAATTAATAAGAGAAGGCATTGTCAAACTACTTATGTCCAGCCTCCTAACGTAGTCCCAAATTATTTCTAAGAAACCCACTTCATACAGCATATACTGCAAGGCAGCTATACTTGACAGCTATTGTAACTATGAAAGAGTGTAAAATTAAGGATTAACCTTTTAACAGGTGGTCATTTTCTTGGAACGGTACACCCGAGACAGCAAACGTACCCAGCACGGCCAACGTGGATGCTGTGAATTTGACAGAGGAAGAAGTTGTTTTCTCCGGACTTCCAACAGAAAAACAATTCTTTATCTCTTAAGCGGAATTTACAGCACCACAGCGCACAATCGGGGCAGTTGAGGCACTCGTAAGACCGACTCAGCACTCCTTTAACAGTTCACCGGATACATTTTTTTACGCGCAGCCTAAGTATTTTTTAGTACTGTGACAAGACTTCTGTCCTTCAGCACATTTGACACCAGATTTAGCAGAGAGACGGGGTGTCACGCCTACAGACCATTTTCCGCTGCGGTGGTTTTGACAACAAGGACTTCCGATCATCATCTTATAACCTAGTCCAATGGCCTTTTTCTAATGCGAACCTGCACATCGTAAGATAAAACTCCGCTTAAAGAAGGCCTTACTGATCAGCCCTTGAGCACACGGGCATACTTGGGTCAAGAATCCAGGAATGCGTTCCTCTAGGTTCACATCGGCCCGCTCCGATGTCAGCGAGGTCAGGTGTGGAACTTGTTACACCGCAGATCTATACCGCTGATGTTCTGCGGAGTCCTGAGGAAATTGCGTAAGAAAGACCAGCGTCGCCCGATCTGACGGGGTCATGCCGGAACGATTTCTTTGAGGTCAATTAAAATGACCTCCCAAGCAATATTGCTACTGCTTTGTGCCAGCAGAAACTGCAAACTATCTTCCCATTTAATCTAAATGAACCCTATAATCACTTCAGTAAAAATGAATGTGGTAATGGTTAAATGCTCAGAGATGGGGAATTAATGCTTATATAGATTTTTGACAACTATATTTGATGAGCGTTATCGTTAGTGCATCATCTCTAGAGTTATAGTCTAGTCCTACACAAAGACTCTGGCTTTGTCTAGTTCAAAGAGAAGGAGGCTGAGGCGCAACCTCACTGCTCCCTGCAGGTTCCTGAGGAGGAGGTGTGGGGGGAAAGGTGCCGGGCTCTTCTCCTCGGCATCCGGCGACGGAATGCCTGGGAATGGCTCAAAGCTGTTTCAGGGGAGATTCAGACTAGACATTATTAGGAAGCATTTCTTTACCGAGAGTGGTGAAACACCGGAACTGGCTTCCTAAAACACGGTTGATGCCCCAGGTATGTCAGTGTTTAGAGGCATTTGGATTGTGCCCTTATTAATACACTTTAATAGTGGTTCAGCCCTGAAGCGGTCAGGCAATTGAACTAGGCGATCCTTGTTGCTCCTTTCCAAAGGAACTATTCTATGTCTAGTCTAGTCTAGTCTAGTCTAGTCTATTCCTGATGCTATTATAGCTAGGGAAGAGGTTAAAGCATCTCAACTTGGCAATACTAAGGTTTTTCAAAAGCGATTAACTGTATTCACTTAATCAAAAATGCCGTTCCCAGTATGTCACCCTATTTTTTTTTTCTTTTTAATTTATTTTTCATGTGGCTAAAGTTAATTACTTGCCCCAGCCTGGAGGAAGTACTAGCTTGAAATTCAACAAAAATCTAGCTTGGCACAAGAGCATCGCTGTAAGTCTAAGTAACCTGGTGGAAATGTTGGCACTGCTTCTTCTCGTATCCCTGCTAAAATTTCTCGAGAACTTTGCATCTCCAGGAATTTTATCATCTGCTAGTTTTTTAAGCATTAAGAATTTTAGCACTTCCTGTAGTAAGGAAGAACGTGCACGCTCAGATGAGATACTGGAATTCTTCTATTTTGAGAGCGTTTAAAACTCCGGTCTGCGGAGGTAAGAAATTATAAGATTTATTGTTACCTACCGAGGTAGAATACAGTTAGAATTTGGATACATAATTGCGACTCCGCCGTACAAATATAGGGCAAGAGAATGTTTTACTGTTTTTAGTCAAGCGGTAAAGAGAGGAAAAAAAGAGAAGTACGCAGCTGTCCCGCTCGCACTTATCGCCACGGCAAATGACTATTGGAACCGGTGAAACCCCCGGTTTCTGCTCCCGGCCGCATGTCCCGATCAGTAGGTCTCGTGGCCTCTCATCCCAAAAGAATCGCTAGAAAAGGGGAGCAGGCAAAGATGAAGCAGAGGGCAAGTTAGGAGAAAAACACAGATACATCTGCCTTGTTTAGCCTATTTGCCAAAGGAAAGGAGGCTTGCAAATCAATTGTACCTGGTTCTGTGTTCTTCGGTGATACTGGAGCCTTTTCGTTAAGCGTAAGAAAGCAGCGGGAGATCTCAGCATTGCAACTTTTTAACAGTCTTGTAAAGATTGGTGAGAGAGGTAACTATTCCTCCAATGAGAAATAAAGGTTCACCATCAATTTGCTTCCTAATAGATGCCAAGTTAATCGTGCAAACAGGAAAACAGCTTCTATCGCAGCCTGCCTGCATTGCAGATTACTGAGAATCAACCCAAAAGACAATACAAAAGAAACTGAGACCTACTCACTTCCTGCTTATAGGAATGTTTATTTTAACGTGCTAGCCAGAAGAAATTATAAGAATTCCTCAATCCGCTAAACATCTGCTCACTGCAATGCGTTAAGTAACACGAGCCAAGCAAATTCTAGAGCCTAGCTTTTTGGAAGACTATCACATTTATGTAGCAGGTGGATTTTTTTTTTAAGAAAACGAGGCCAGAACTGTAACTGGCTCCGGGATGGGCAAAGAGAATATCCGTTAGGAAAGGAGAACGTGAAAAGCTGGCATACGTTGGAGCGACAATGTAAGATTTTGATTATTCGACCAGAAACACGAAAGCCTTTTCAGTCCTACCGGAGTAAGGTACGTTACGTTGAAATCCTAGCGCTGGGCAAAATTTGTGCCAAATTTTAAAATTCTAGCGGACTACTCTAAGTACTCGGTAACTGCTCGGTCTAGCTTCAGAGTAAGGTCAAGGCGAGAAGGGCTTCAAAAAGAGGATGGGATGGCCCAGGACAGTTTTTGTCATCAGCGAAGTTTGTGACAGCTTCAGGGCAAGACAGAGATGGCTGGACAAAAAGGAAAGCAAATCTCTCAGTACGGTCTTGAATCGGGCTACGTTCTTTTCAAGTATCTAGCTATGCGCTTCACACCGTTGAGGCCTCTTTCCTAACCAGACAGATTACCATTTCGACGTTGTAAAAACTGAATTCCAGCGCTTTAAACTTCGACTGGACGCACGGAATCAACTCTTCCGGGTTGCTTTTTAAAAATTCTTCCCCCTGGATTTTGCAGAGGCAGAAATAATGTTTAATTCTGAAACCTTCTCCACAGTGTTTTATTAATTTAATGGTTGGGCTCACTGTGTACATTTGCAAAATTATCGATTAAGTGTAATTAACTTAAGTGGCTAATCAAGTACTTCAGAAGCTACGCTAAACCGTCTCGTTACAGGGATAGCAGTTTCTGTTACTGCTATGTAAATCCTAACTATATTTCGAAGCTACTCCTTAGGACTTGGTGTTTTGAAACGCCTTTTAAATTACCTTCTAAACAAGTTCCTACGCAAATAGCACCATTAGTCATTTAAAATAGGAAGTTCTATAATGTACGAGGGTAATTGGACTTCTGTGATGCGCACGGTGACGGGATTTTTTAACCGCGCGATGACAGGGACTTGCACCTTGTTCAGTGTGCCAGTATTCACCCAATGAGCGGCTATGCAGCACTTTGTCCATTCTTTCTGAATGCTGTCTCTTTATCTAGAAAAATCTAATCCTTCTCCCTCCTCACTAGGTTTTTATCAAGTCTTATTGTGTGCTGACGAGCAACAGTTTCCCCGGTTAGTTCCCACCCTCGTATCTCACTTATCTTTTACCTAGTCTTAAATTTATTCCTTTCTAAAAAACCCGAGGCCTAGCTGGTTTTATCCCAGGCTTAGATGTTTTCCTGTCCCAGCCCTTATCTCACGAGAGCCTGTCCTGAGCATTCTTCTCTTTTCTGGGGGCCTTCTTCCTTCTATCCTCATGTCACACGATCTTTCCTTCCGTTTGTACCGGAAGCCAGCGGGATACCGGTCTCTCTCTCAGGTTCTTCCTGTGACTTTTCCCTTCGGGTTACGGAGAAAGAAGCGTAAACGGTCAGTACAAAGCCCCAGACGCACGTGAAATCGAGTCACACAAGGGAGCCGTAGAATTTACAGCCTGTTCAACCACGAACATTAGAAAAATCTCAAACACGCGTGTGCAAACAAGTGTTTCCATAGGAGCGGACACAGCACTTCTCTGTCACACTTTCAAGGTAAACACTGGCAGTCCTAGGGGTTTTTTTCTGATTGTTTAACGTGGAAACCAGAAGGAATTACGCTCTTTTGCTCCACTCTAACATAACACAAAGGAACCAAGGGAGGAGGGGAGCGCAGTCACCAACAGCGGCTATTCTATTGTTTTTGCTCAAAAACTTGGCAAAGCAACAAGCTAGACACAGCTGAAATGTGCTGGCTAAAAATTTCTCAGAACTTTCATCTGAGACAGACACAAACCGTGCCCAATACCATCACAGAGAAAGTTTGCCAAAGCTGCGGATACCTGAAAAAGGTCGCATACCAAAAAATATCAGTAATCCCTATACACGTACAACATTACCAGCATTGCCTACAATTCTGATTCACACGCTTTTAGGCATAAGATGCATGAATTATAAATTAATGGTATGCTCGAAAAGCATATTTTGTTTTGGGGTTGTTATTTTGTGGTCGCTCAAGGAATCTTTACTTGATTTTGGTACTTTTAGAAGTAAGTAATTTGATTTCAAAACAGGTCTACAGAAATTGTCTCAGCTCAAACATGATTTCCCATACTGGGGAAGTTAGGAGTTGGAGTGTTCTTTGTTCATCAGTTTGCATTCGAGTTTGTTTATTTTTTTAAATCCTTTCATGGCGCATTGCCATTTCAAGTCAGAAAGAAACCCCCTTCCTAACAGACTTCCCTCAGTTTATTGCGGTCAAAAAGCAGTTATAGTTCATTGACTCGAGGAAGGTAACGGATCACAGAAAAGGATCTGCGCATCGTGGGGGACGAGAAATTGAACACGAGCCAATGACGTGCCCTTGCTGAAAAGGTGAACGGTATCCTGGGTTGCACGAGGCAGGTCGAGGGAGGGGATCCCCGCCCTCCGCTCACACGGCTGAGGCCACCCCTGCAGGGCTGCGCTGAGTTCAGGGCTCCTCGGTACGGAAGACGTGAACATACTGGAGAGAGGGCAAAAAAGGGCCACAAGGATGACGGACAGGAAAGCATCTCTCCTACGAGGAAAGGCTGAGAGGGATGGGACCGTTCAGCCTTCGAGAAGAGGCAGGTCGGGGCATCTCCTCCACCTGTACAAACACCTGCAGGGAGAGTGCCAAGAGGACGGAGCCAAACTCGTCGCGGTGGTTTTAGTCCTTCTTCCCGCAGGGCTTAGCGGCCACAGGAGCAACGCTCCTCCTGCACCACCCCCGCTCCCAGCCTGAGCCACAGCACCCTGACACGGTCCTACCCTCTATTCGCGCAGTGGAGTATTTTGAAGTGTTTTCAAGCTCGGCTTTACCCGAGAGGCATGGGGTGGGTAGGCGGGGGGGTTTGAGGCCCCCCGGAGAGAACGCGGTGCCGACCCCGGAAGGAGGAGGGGGGTGACGTGCCGCCGCCGCAGGAGGCCATGGCGGGGGCCCCGCCCGCGGCGCCGCGGGGATTCCTCGGGGCGGGGCCTCCTCCCGCTGCCACAGACGTGCCGCTCCTGGCCCCGCCCCAATATAAGGGGCGGCCTCAGCGCGGCCCCGACCGCGTCCGTCGCCTCTCCCGCAGTCGACCTGCGTTCGGGCACCATGGCAGGTCAGTGTGCGCCCGCTCGGCTCGTGCCGCCCTTCGCGAGGGCCGCGGGCCGCGCTCGCGGAGCAGCCACGCGCTCCCGGCCGCGGGATCGCGGCGGCCGCGGCTGCGCCTATTTTTAGGCGGCCGTCCCGGCGGAGAGCGGGCTCCGGTTGGTGGGGGCAGGGGCTGCNTTCCCCCCGATGCATGTCTTGATAAGATGCTGCTGTCTCTCTAGGAATCCCGTACTCAAAAAAATTTCAGATGTACTAGCACTTAACTCAGAGAATAGGGGGAAAGGCAAGCGCCTGTGAACTCTGGCTATGCCTACGAAAAATCTTCCAGGGAAATTTTTAAATGATCTGGGGCAAGCGCTCCAGTAACCTCGTGCACGCGGTCAAATGAAAGATCGCTCTTAGCTCAGGCTTCCAGGATGGTCGTGGGTGTGTAAGGGCTAGCACAAAAACTGTAGCAAGGAGATATTATAGTCTGTGAACTGGGCAGCCAAAAAAGAGGTCTCTGAAGTGGCATGGTTTTATCCGGGTAAGTCAATTAGGAAGCTGTGCAACTCACTCTCATCCTGTGTGGTTTTGCAGACGTACCGTCGTCAAGAGGTCATTATGTTTTGGGCCTAACAGTGGCTGCTGTGTAAACATAAGATTCTGGGAAGAAAGTATTTACAGAGAGGGGAACAGGATGAGAAGGGAGAGCCACACAGCTGAAATACCTGTTGTTTAGGTAGAATGGATTAGTCTTTTGCGAGTGTAACTTCCATAATAAGCAGCAACCGGTCTTGCCCGAGTTCTAGCATGGGCTCGTGTACTTACGAATGTACTTTAGAGAAGATATAGAATAGAACATAGTTTATTCAAAAATTAGGAAAGCTGTGCGGACTTAGACGGTCTCCAAGTTGGCAATATTCACCTCCTGCCAAGCAGCTTTAAAGTTTCCTCCTAGAGCTGCAGGTCGAGGAGGGCTTCTTAGGGGGCTTCTTAGCCTTTACTCCATCATTAAATTGACTTTATTTGTGTAAAGGCCTTTGTGTGTGACTATCCAGTTTCAAGAAGATGAGGAGACAGAGTGGAAGTATACCTGCTAACAGGTCAATGAAGAAAAGACCCGTCTTTCAGTGGCAAGGTCGCTTTAAGAATTAGTCTTACGCTGCTAGGGAAGGAAAAACAAACCCAAGCAACGCTCAGATGAACGTCGGNGTTGCCGGCGTGGCGGGGAGCAGGGTGGGCCGGAGGGGCCACCGTAGGGCTACAGCGGCTCACAGGGGTAAACCCAGCATTCTCCTGAAAAGCCAGAGAGCATGTCATTTCTGTGATTTCGATACTTTGCAATGAGTAGGTCCTTACNGTCTGTGAACTGGGCAGCCAAAAAAGAGGTCTCTGAAGTGGCATGGTTTTATCCGGGTAAGTCAATTAGGAAGCTGTGCAACTCACTCTCATCCTGTGTGGTTTTGCAGACGTACCGTCGTCAAGAGGTCATTATGTTTTGGGCCTAACAGTGGCTGCTGTGTAAACATAAGATTCTGGGAAGAAAGTATTTACAGAGAGGGGAACAGGATGAGAAGGGAGAGCCACACAGCTGAAATACCTGTTGTTTAGGTAGAATGGATTAGTCTTTTGCGAGTGTAACTTCCATAATAAGCAGCAACCGGTCTTGCCCGAGTTCTAGCATGGGCTCGTGTACTTACGAATGTACTTTAGAGAAGATATAGAATAGAACATAGTTTATTCAAAAATTAGGAAAGCTGTGCGGACTTAGACGGTCTCCAAGTTGGCAATATTCACCTCCTGCCAAGCAGCTTTAAAGTTTCCTCCTAGAGCTGCAGGTCGAGGAGGGCTTCTTAGGGGGCTTCTTAGCCTTTACTCCATCATTAAATTGACTTTATTTGTGTAAAGGCCTTTGTGTGTGACTATCCAGTTTCAAGAAGATGAGGAGACAGAGTGGAAGTATACCTGCTAACAGGTCAATGAAGAAAAGACCCGTCTTTCAGTGGCAAGGTCGCTTTAAGAATTAGTCTTACGCTGCTAGGGAAGGAAAAACAAACCCAAGCAACGCTCAGATGAACGTCGGGCACAATCTCGCTTTGTCTACACTCGATTTTTAGTGAGTGGAGAGCATGGTGTCAGACTTTGGTATATTGAATGGTAACGTGCAAATTACCTAGTGAAAAACCCTGTCCTATTAGGAGGATGTTCGTACGACGTTACACGCCTGCCCTTTCAAAGAATCGTAAAGTTGTTCTGTAGACTTGCTGAATATGAACTAGTACGAATAGGCAGCTAAAAGTGAATTGAAACAAAATATCTTTATTCCCGGCATTATAGAAGCTTTTTTGATCTTTGTGATTGACCACTATAATCTAAATCCCTTGGGACTAGTTGGTTTTGTTGCTAAGCAAAATAGAAGGTTTTGCAGCTGGTCTATAGATCTTGCAGACCAGGTTTGCAGAGTTTATAGGCAGTTACGGTACACGATTTTCTGTCGTCGACTGTTAAGGGGGTACTAAGTGAAAAAGATACTGACGGTGGCTGCCTCGCGAGCTTAGGAGTTATGCCAAACAACAATTTTTCTGAAAGGAGTCGGTATTCTAATCTTACTACTAGGCTTGATAGTAAGCCTTAAAGTGCCCAGAACTCTCACTCTGATCTAATCTAGTTAACACCTTCTGTGAAGAAAAGAAATCAAAGTTGCTAAAATAAATTTAACTCTTGAAATTCTTAGGAAGAAACTGTTTTGTTGATGGAGTGAAAAATGGATTGGTAGAAAAGAGCATGCTTTGTAAAGTGATACAACTTTGAAAGGAGGTCCACGTGAAAATAGGTAACAGTGAACTGAAGAACTGCTATAAGTTACTCGTTTGCTTTTGTCAGTCCCAGTCTGGCAGTTTAAAACAACACGAAAATTGAAAGAATGCAAAGCTTGTGTAATATGGCCTCAATACGTACTATATGGCAAAACGATCTGTCTTAAGCTATATTTAAGATACAGCTGGAGCAGAAGATTATAGTACCTTTTCTTGCTCAAAGGGTAAAAATTGTTCCTGCGAGTTTTGAATTGCTTTTTGTATTGGTAGTTACTTCCCGTTTAAATCTTGCGTTCTTGTGACAGAGCTGCGATCGTGGGTTGCAGAACAACTCATCTGCAAAATCCTGAGCTAGCAAAACTTAAAACTGTTGTCTAAGATATAATTCAATGGTTACTTTCATTTGAAAATGAAATGCGAGTTTTGCACTGCTGTAGCTTCAGGGTCGAGAGCTGAACCTAGAGAAACTCTACAAAACCCTACTAACTTTAGGCCAAAAGCAAGCCCACAGACTCCAAACGCTTTTTGCAGAATAGCGTATTCACGGCCAAAGTAAGGCTCTTTGGACCTTCTGAAATGTCTCTACGTTTGGCATGAATTATTTAACCTGTGGGCAAATTTGAGCTGGTGTTGCCTTGCAACAGTCTTGATTTTGTGGGTCATTTTACTGCAGTTTGCCATGTGTCAAGTTACCAATAGCAAATACAGCTATGCAAGTAATCTGCTTCGTTCAGCCACAGAGGAAGGCCCTATACACAGAATGAAAGGGCACATCTTAGAGGTCTCACGGCACGACTACCTAACAATACTAGGTTTCTAATGTATCTGTCTCAGAATAAAGTGGTGGATCACGCTAACTTGACCAAGTTCGTTTCTTCCAGACCAGTCCTTTGTGACTCTAGCCACAAATGACTCCTATGTGAAAGGAGCGCTGGTACTCGGTTCGTCCTTGCAACAGTACAGAACGACGAGGAAGCTGACTGCACTCATAACTCCTCAGGTCTCAGATCTTATGAGGTAAGGTCACTTACATGCTTCAAACTGCAATGGTTCCTGCTGATCTGCAGGTTGAAAAATGGAAGTTAAATTCCTTAATAGTAACCTTTCAAAACTCTGGAAGCTAAGCAGCTAATTTCAGCAGAATTCAACTTATCTATACTGTCTGGAGTTCTGTAAGTTCTTTGAATGTGAAATTGTTTCTTATGTGTTAGTGTGTTTTTTTTTCCTTCTTCCCTGCGATGAGTTAAACAAATAGTCCGTAGTTGGAGCTCTGAACCGTGACTTGATACTGATACCTCAGCTGGATCTTTGCTCTTTTGTAGTCCTACTTAGAATTGTCCAACATTGCGATATTGCCCGTGCGTTTGTTAGTGCCGTGCGTATGCGTGCGAAGGTGGGAGCGGGGGATCGGTATTTATTTGTTTTGCGGAAGTATTCCTGATTGAGATAATATAACACAAGCTCTCTTGAAATCTAGCAGACACTTCAAATTTTATCCCGGGAGAAGAAAGTGAGCAGAACTAAAGTAGCACCAAGTATGTCAAATCAGCAGCTCAACAGAGGCATCTAACGAGGTCACCACAGTACAACAAATGAAATTAACAGGCAACTGCTTCCTACAGCCTCCTTAGAATAGTCTCACTATGGAGTGGCCTGGATTCTCTTTCCACACGTAAGAGGGTAAAAAAAAAAAAAGACAAACAACAAAACAGTTAATAACTACGGGAACTACAGAGGATAGGTCAAGATTCTCTACGAGGGGAAGTTTTTCTGAAAAGAGCTATCAATATATAGAGACAATAGAGAGGTGACTCAATAAAGAAATGGAGTGACTCTCCCTGGAGTCTCCTGGCAGCTAAACGGTCTTATTAATATTAAGATATTGCATATAGGAACATCCATTCCAGCCCATTAGGTGAGTGTGCTCTTCTTTTAAGATGAATCCTAAATGTACTTACGTGCTAGTGCAAGCCAACTAGTACTATGCCCTTAGACCGATGATACCTACGTACCCAGTGGCGTAATTGGAACTCACATTTCTCGCCTTGTCTCCGCCAACAAAGTACGCCTTAAGTTCAGAAGCGCCGTCCACACCAAGCTGTCAGTATAAAGACTGCCTTGCAAGGCAGAGTTCCAAAATTCATTTACAAGCTCTGTGGCTCAAATTGCACTGGCAATTGCTGAGCATTCAAGATACACTGCAGAATAGTGGGACTTTAGAGATGTTTCCTGTTTTAAGCAGCATGAACACCTTAATCTCTTGAACTAATGGTAATGCTCTATTGATGGTAAAGCAAAGGTTAAATACCTGCCACAAAATTTCACTTCGCTGCCCGAAGGTTTGTCACTCTTTAGCGAGTATGATGCTGGCTCAAAACATTTCTGTACCCACAGCCATGACTAAATCAGTCTTGGAAACACTTTATGGGAGAGAGAGTGTTTTAGCAACTGGGTCTAGTCAGATGTTTCAAATGTCCCAGATGTCACAAATCCAGAACAGTGTAAGTATTGCCTAAAATTGTGTTTCAGCCGTTTAGGATTCAGCTACTGTCCTGCTCAAGCTAGTCTAACAGCTTCCCATTTCCTAATTGCCTGCTTAGAGTATTATTTCTGTTAAGTGTCCAGAAATCAGAGTCTGGATGAAAAAAAAGCTTAGCGCAAAGTTTGTGCTACGTAGCTATGACTTACTGGACTTGATAGCAATGCCAACTAAAGCTCTGTTTGTGGAAGAAAAAAAACCCCAAGAATCTTCTCTGTTCCCCAGAACGAGCACATTACAGTCTAGAAGCTTTGAGGCAGACGGGTGTCAGCATACGCAGTCAACTCTTCTTTGCAACGAGATGCGTTGCCAGGTTCCCTGTAATTCCGCTTCCCTTTACGGACTCTGTCACGTGGTCTCTTGTCGGAGTAACGCTAGAACTAAATCTTGCCAATTGACTCTTCCCCAGGAGAGTGCTGGAAAAAGTCTTTGATGAAGTTATTTTGGTAAATGTCTTGGATAGCGGGGATTCAGCACACTTGGCGTTAATGAAAAGACCCGAGTTGGGCGTCACACTAACAAAGCTTCACTGCTGGGAGCTGACACAGTTTTCAAAATGCGTTTTCATGGATGCGGACACAATGGTAAGCGGCTGCGTCTCACGGTACCTCTTAAAGACCTCGCATCGGGGTGGTTGGATGTTTTTCTGTGCGTTGTTTTTCTCAAAGAGTACGGGTAATAGAAGCCTTTTACTAGACGTACTAGTAACAGTAAGAATGTGCGTGTGCCTTCTAATCTAAATTAACTGTGATGAAGTCTGTGGGGACTGTTTCCATAAAGTACTGTCTTCCATAGGATGAACATTGATACAAGAGCTGTCTTTCATGTCTTAAGGTTGATGCCAAAATTCATTAACCGTGATACTGCAATTCCTAACCTAAAAACTTTTTTTTTAACCCATGTACAATTAGGTTTTGTCAAATATAGATGAGCTTTTTGAGAGAGAAGAGCTGTCTGCGGCACCAGATCCAGGCTGGCCGGACTGTTTTAATTCAGGAGTTTTTGTGTACCGACCTTCCATTGAAACATACAGTCAGCTGTTACAGTTTGCCACAGAGAAAGGCAGCTTTGATGGTATGTATTAATTTGTATTTCAATGTAAGTTAGACCAAAATGGTAACAGTAGTTGGGATTGCTCAGTAACTACATACGTCTCACGGGGACTCTGTATGATAGAATTCTCTATGTAACTACACAAAAATTGTATCCTTTTCAGAAACAGAGGCTATCATTACAATATACTTTTTCAGACTTCGTGAAATAAAAACTGAGTTGGCCTCCAAATTAACAGCTGTAAGCATTAAGAGTTCACATAATAAGGAATGAAACTCTGGTACTATGCTTCAGACATTCCTGTCACTCGAGGCTTGGATGTTCTATACTAACGCAAGCTGCTACAGAAGAAATAGTACCGGTCAACTTAAGCACAGCTTCAGAGAATCAAACATTTGAAGATACAACCATCTCTTCATATGCTATGTGACGGCTTCCTGTCATTATAGGGTGGTGGCTGTCTCTTTTCCAGTATCAAGTGCATGTAGCTGTGGCTGCTTCCCACTATAGGTCACTTGGGATCAGCCACTGTACCAGGTTTAGGCTTGAGAAGCCAAGTTCTGCTGTCCTGTAAGTCTACTAAATCTGTTACCGTTGCAGTAAAAGCCTCAGTTGCTTGGAGACTGCTATAGTTAAAGGCTTCTGAGTATCGCAGTCTCCTGTCGCTTAATTTTGTTATGTAGCTACTGCGGTACGAAACAAAGTCTAACTTAAAAAACTACAGAAAACTATGTAAATAATACCATAAAATGGTCTCAGATAGAAGGTAATGAGCTAGCCCGTTGACTTAACTCTCGGTACTTCGTAAAAAGTAAAATTTCCAGATGTCACTCCTAGTCTCCAGAGTAGTCCTTGTTACTGTAAGGGCTCTTGTGTGTGGCCTTCTAAAGAACATTAGTCACCGTCGCATGCTCAGTGCTACCCAGTGAAAATGAGTGTAACGAAGGTCCGTACCTAGCTCCTGACAAGCTAGCAGTCGGTAGCTTTGTGAGTGCTCCCGGATATCGGGTACAAACCAGCTATGGCAAAATCTATAGCGTAATTGTGACTTGTTACATTCAAACAAACAAACAACACCCCCCACAAACACCAAAAACAAATGAACAAAAAAACCCGANTCTTTGTGCGAACTGACCGATTTGTAGCTTTGGGAATGTCTGAGACTTGGTGGTTGTCTCCTTTGGGCTTTGTGCTCGATGGCTAGCAGACCAGATGTTCTAGGTTGAAGGCCCCTGTCCTTTAAAAGAATATAACTGTTTCTACAATATGCTTTCTGACTTGAAAGCTAAAGCCATGCAGTGGCGGAAGTTCCTCTATGTCCTAAACGCAAAGCAATTGTTGCGGCACTTAACAGCAAAAACGATGGGTTAGTTGTTTAGGTATCAAATTTCTAGAACTGTAATTTTTACTTCAGCTTCCAAATTTACTTAGTTTTTATTAAATGGTAGCAGCGAGCTGAGTAATAAGACCGTGGAGACCCAGACCATCTGCTTAAGCTACTGCCGAGCTCAGGAACTCGGTAGGGAGAAAGGGGATTGAAAATTAAATTGACCTAGAGAGTAATAAAAGGTTCTAGGAAAGTTAGTAAGAGAAACCTGTGAGGGGTCACTGCTTTTATTAGGACACAGGGATGGAAACTTAACAAGATAGCAAACTACGTGTAGTTGAAGTCAAGCTGCAACTACCTTGTCCGCAGTAGTAATAACTAGGGAATGGAAGACCTTCCAGAATATTTCTTGCGTGTAACAGCGGACAGGTGCCTCCCGTGTAGTGCTGTTATCCAGAAATGGCAGAATGATGGCTGCTTCTGTAGACATCTACTCTGTCTGTCTAAACTTCACCTTTCTGGATAATAAAGAAGATGTCAGGCACCTACTCTAGATACCATCTAAAAGCAGCGGATGGGAAGGAAAAGTTTGGTTTTAGAAGAAATCTGGTTGTACTGCTACCTTAAAAATGTTGCTATCGCTTAGATGATCCCTCTGGCTCTTTAGCCTGGGATCCAAAATACTTGCCTGTACGGTCTTGCTGTATTGTATCTTAATATGCATCTATCTCTATGTAGTTAATATGAGTACTTCCTGATTTTTCACCTTATGTCTGAGATCCTGTTTATATAACAAGACTACCGTTGAAGTCTGAATTAGGACGGCTAGAAGCCGCTTTCGTTGTCCGCTTTGGCACAAATGCGTGCGATCTGAAAAAAAAAGTCGAGTACGTAAAACAATCTGAGCGAGAGAAAGTCCCGCAGAGTAAGTTCAGTACGCTGTTGCTGCCCCTTTGGTTCTCTTATGACGGACACGACTTCTTCAAAACCGATTGCCTTCCTTTATGGGTCGAGAGGCAAGTCAGAGGATCGAAAGTACCGGGCTGAGGCTCCAGGCAGTTTCTCACTCTGCAATCCGCATGTATGCTGACAGCTGTAACAGGATACCTAGAATTTATATTTGTCAGCGTACTGCCCGTACATCTAAGTTTATGCCCGGCGTCCAGATACTTCAGTTGCAAAAAAGCAAATTCTGCTCAAACCGTGCTGACGGCATAAACCTTAATACCGCCCTAAATCGCATCATAGGCCAATAAAAACCTTTTCCTGAGTCAGCAGAGACTGAGTGCTTGAGAAAATGAAAGATTAAAATGACACATTGTCTACTAATACCCTAAGCAATCCATTTACCTACTCTTTAGTAGTGCTACTTGTGAATGCAGTTATAGGTGAAAGAATACAGCAAGTGCAAGTTGGAGGACTCCCTTCAATCTCCTTGATAGGAAGAATTATTACCATTTAAAGACTAATCATATTCATTGCAATAAAGAATGAATGGATGTAAATAAATAGGTTTTTACCTCTCGATCACTGCTTATAAACTAGTCTGCTCTGGCCTTTAGGCTATATTTATTTATTTTTTTAGCTAATCTACTACTGAGATACCAAACAACTTCAGACTCGCTTAACCTTGTAACGACCTCCGCTCGCAAACTAAGAGGTGACCCCTCTGAACGCAGATTGTTATCCTCATTTAGCGGTTAGTAGGGAGCTTTTTAGTACAGAACTGGGAACACCTATTGTCCGTTAAGGTATTTTTGATGGAGTTTTACCAGAGTCGTCACCGAGATTAAATACGCTTTTCTTATCGGATCGGCACGGAGGTGGATGCATCGGGGACCGCAGGTCTAACGGGCCACCGATAGCCTAACTCTGGCAGCGAGACGATGTTGGTCACGCACGTGTAAGCATAAGTGATAAAACTAATTGTTGCCATTTGATCTTCTGAGCTACAGTTTTCCTGAGGCTGAACAGTGCTCGGTTGTACTGTTTTATTGTGGGGGTTTTTTGCTGCCTTATCCAGATTGAACTTAAGCTATAAAAGAAACTGAATGGCAGAGTTTGTGAGCAGCAGTTTAAAGTAACCCCGTACATACTATTTCATTCTCTGCGGTTTTGGAATATTCAAAGGCCGCAGGGTTTACCGGGTTGTTCGCAAATAGAACTTTAGTGCTCTGTGCCAGACTTCTACTGGACATGATAACTGCATTACCAACTCTTACTCGGTGAAGTGACTGAAAAAGATCCTCGAACAGCTGTCTGTTGCTTGTAGCCTATTAATGCTTTCTCTTTTAGGTGCAGATCAGGGGTTATTAAACACCTTCTTCAGCAACTGGGCAACAACAGACATGAGTAAACATCTACCGTTTATTTATAATTTGAGCAGCACTTCTGTATATTCCTACCTTCCAGCATTTAAAGCGTAAGTTGAAAACTTCAAGAAGACTTTCAGAGCTTACATAAACTTACATAATTTCCTGTAACAGAATGAACAGGCATGATGTGAGCTTACACAGGTTTTCTAGATGGAGACTGTTACTGTCACTCAATAGATAATAATTTCTTCTCTTAAAAAAAGAAAAGGTTGAATTGATGTAAGTCAAATGAATCGTCTCAAGATAAATGCAGAGAGACAGCTGTATCTGTAGCTTAAGACCGCTCATTCCCGGCGATAACACTGAAGTTGATTTAGGGTAAGCACACTTGCAGGTCACCCCTCCGGTATAGGATACAGTCTAGTACAGTTCTAACCGGTGGCAGTAGGCTCTTTAATCAACTTGAGCTGAACTTCAGCATGTCACTGGTGGTATCCTTCCCACTTAGATAACTTGCCCTTTTCTCACTCAAATTACTTAGGGTATTTAACAACCAGTAGTTACAGTTTCATCTAATCACCTCTACCGTTCAAACAAGTGTGGTGAACAAAGATTTGTATCGAGCTAGAATTCTCTCCTAACAGTCTTTCTAGACCTCTGTCGGTTCCTTAGGTAACAGCAAGATGGAACAAAGACTACAGCCAACCACGTACCATTGCATATTTCCTCCTCTGTGATGAAAACTGTATCCTCCCTAGCTAGCAGCATTAGTTTGGCATGTGAGTAAACCGTATGTCAGAGGCAGGGTTGCTCAAAGCGTTAGGATAACCTGGGAGGAAGGGGGCGGGGGAAGAAGGGAAGCTGAAGTGTTACACAGAAACTCTTTATCTATTATGAGCTGCAGAAGTTGGAGGCGAGGGGGGAGGGAAAGTGCCAACTGCATAAAAACAATCTGATCTCTGAATGACATCAGGTTACTAGTGTCTAAAGCAGCAGCTAGCATAAGCAGGGCTTGCTGGCTCAAGATCAAACTATGTCTTGTGATCAGAATACTATTTGGAATCTTGTCATGCTAAAAGTGGAACGCTTATTTAAAGAAATCTATGCGAGCCTGAGAATGACTAAGGAGCTGGATAGCATTCGATAAACTAACATCTATTGTAAAGTATGTCCTCTTTCCATTGCTGGCTGGTCGTCACGTGACCTTAATTTTACAAATCGCTTTGTTGCCACGGAAGACTAATTGGATTTGGGAGCTCCTGACAAAAATTCCCTTCGACTGCTTGAGCCAGTTGCTTAACTGATTTCATCAGGCCTTCAAAAGTAGAATGCTGGCGGTGCAGCCCTTGCAAGTAAAATTCCCTGCCCAATAGGTGGAACGAGTTCCCTCGGTTAGATCAGCAGCTACACTTCTGATAATCGGCGGTTGGAATATAGTGAAATTTAAACCTACTGACAGCGATAGCTAAGTTTTTTGCAGCTTTGTACAGCGAGACTAGATTTCGCAGCAGTCTCAGTAATCCTTTTTCCAAAGGAAAATGCCAATTCATGACAAATGCTCTCTAACTTCAAAACATTGATGAAGGACTTTTCTGGGAGATGGGGAAAGACAGATTAGTTGCTGAGGCCAGTGTGGGCATAAAGCTTCCTAACAGTTGAGCTTCAATGTCAAAATAAAATATTGCAGATCCAGAAAGCAGCTAGAAAGCAGGTACTGAAAACACCATAGAAGCTTGGCATCTGTTGTTCTGACCGTAAGCGGACAGGATACCGAGAGTACGCTTCTCCATTTGCAACAAGTGCAAACGTGTCACGTGATACTTCTTACGCATCCTATTCTCTAGCTTAAATGCCCTTGATTTTTGAACAGTAAGTTTCTTCAGAACAGCAGCAGCCTAAGATGAAGAAAACTCAAGTTGTTTAGTACTGTGACAGCTAATAAAGCTAATCAAGTCCCCTTATGCTAAATCTTTACTTTTGGGGTTTAAAGTTAAAGCCCAGTAACTCTTGAAGACGCTTTTTTGCACGCGGTTAATACGAATACTTGGCCTTTCACACACACACACACGTAGGTCTTCATTCTCCAGTAAGGTCAGTTGTATTCAAAACATTGAACACGAACACTGAAATATAGTGAAGGACCTTAAAATAGTATGAAACCCACATCCCCACCCAAACGCATACTCGATTTGAATATTCTGTGGCTTTTGAAACACACCCGTATTTTCTCCACACCTAAAACTGTTCAACACCTGAGTCCCGGTCAAAATGACCAGCGTCCGCTTAATAAAATGTTAGACAAGCTACTTTGACATTACTCTCCATTTCAGTCGTATTATGTTGAGAAGAAAGCCTAACGTGATACCAGCTGAACTAGGTGAGATAGTTGCTGTTAGTAGAGAGACTAGTATTGCTTGTTCACAAAACCGAACCAAGCTGAAACCTAGCTGCGGAGCTGTAGGAGAATGAAATGCGTGTTGTCTCTTTCAGTGTCAAGTTCTTGACAGGAGGTGCATCTCGTCTACACTTTTAATACAGAAGAACACACTGATAACAGTTGGGACAAAGCTAGAAGTCCACGGTGATAATGGAGTTTAAATGGTTTCAAGAAGAAACAAAAACAGCCTGCCACCACACCCACGCATGGCTGCCCTAAGGTTATTTAGGAAGTAAGGGTTAAGTAAGGGCTAAGTCTAGCAAGACCCTGCTGCACCAAGATCGGGAGTCTTCTGAAATGCCTCGGTTATACAGAGTTATTATTTTGCAGGGACACGGTCTTCTTGCAGCAGAGCCAGCCAATGATCCATTTCTACAGGGCTTTAAATGGAAAGGGTAACTCTTAACGCTCACCCTTCTCCACGTAATACTTGTAACGCTTAACTCTCTGGCTTGCTGACTTTGGAGTAGAATCTTTTTCACTTTTAAAACCAGTTCCGATTGCAACGGCCGCTTGAGACTGCTCTCTCCTGAGCTATGGACATCACCCTAAAGACTTGAGTTGTCTGTAAGTATTTAAATAGCCCAGACCACTAGGTTTTGGCTGTATTCTGACTAGCATAACGTAGAATTCAGTTTGCATTGTTTCTGTTGTATCGCAATGCTTTCGCTCTCAATAGGCATTGGCAGTTTGATCATTTAGCATTTAGCCTCCTAAACATATTCATATTTTTGTCTTCTGGACAAATACAGAGATAGCAGGTTAGAAGAAGTTATGTCTGCCAGTCAAAACTCATTTTCTAGACACATGTACAAAGTGGCTTCTAAAATTTTTCTGTCCAATAGGTTTGGTGCAAATACTAAGGTGGTGCATTTCCTGGGAAGCACAAAGCCATGGAACTATACATATGACTCCAGAACAAAAAGCATAAAGGGCAACATGGACGACCCTAAAATAGTTCACCCAGAATTCCTCAACATGTGGTGGGATACCTACGTAGCTGATGTTTTACCATTACTAGAACAGCACGGAATTGTTAAAGAAACTACTACGGGGGTAAACATGGTACGTGCTCTAATAATCTTGTACATCCATACCTAAGTATGGATGACAGGTTATTGACCATTGCATCAATTTCCCTTCCCTCTGTCCATCTCAAAGCATGGGTGTGGTTTAGTTTGTGGGATGCGGGGTATTTTAGTTTTGTCCTTCTGAGCTTGGAATAAGTAATACTACAAAAGAGAAGCATGCTAGACAGGTCTTGGACATAGCTGTATGCTATGTTTGCCTAAAACAAAGTACGTAGGTAGCTAATGTTGCACCAGGTATTATACCGTAGTAACTTCTTTAACGTATACAGAGAAGGGCCTAACTCTTAATGTGTTGCAGCTAATAAGGTTCTCGAGCAGAAGAACCCCAGTTCAGCATGCAAATATGTACATACATGTGATCTTGCATGGTGAATCACAGTTAGGTAAGCCTAGGATAACTAGAGAATTGGTACTTACGTAAACAGGCAGTGCTGAATGCCAATACTTATTAAAACCAAAGTAATGCTTCTAACTCTAGTTCTTGTTCACACAGTTTAGTAGCCTGCATCTGACTGCAGACTTCTTAGTCTTAGCTTAGCACACGGGCCAGTTTAAGTTCTCAGCCTTTCTAAGACCGGTTTCTGATGTCTTAAGATGTGCTTCTCTTGGTAATCTTGCATCTTTCTAACAAACTGTTTGCAGCTATCGGGCTTGGTCTATACTCTGGCTTTCTCTTGTGGCTTCTGTAGAGAGGTATGAAGAACTTAAACTTTTTTTTTCCCCCCCCTTGCTAACTTCTGTAACTCTGCTTCGTTACTTTGCTAGGAAAGCTGCACAATCCTTTCCCAGTGGCAATGCTTGCTACTGCGCGTGACAACAGCTACTTTGTTGCCCCAGTCTATGGCCTGTTGCTCGCTTTAGGGGTACAAAGTATTTCTGTATTTTTACTCTGCCTTTCCTTTTAGGCAGAAGTTACAGAGGCAGTGTCCCACGTATCAGTATCACCGCTATTACCAACCGAATCTTCAGAAGAACGCAAGGAACGGTGGGAACAGGGCCAAGCTGACTATATGGGAGTGGATTCCTTTGACAACATCAAGAAGAAACTTGATACCTACCTGCAGTAGAAATGCCTGTCTCAAACAGTGGTGATGCAAGGACTTGTTCCAGAACTAACACCTAGAAAGGTATAGATGGTGGTCAGTTACACTTGCTAGTAGCTTGAGGAAAAACTTCTTGGCTGAAGGCCTCTGCAGTGCTACAGATGAAGACTGAGCAAAAGCTAGGAAGCAGAATCCTTGGGCCACCTCTTACTGCCCAATTTCCAATTCTCCCTACTAGATAAAACCAGGTATTTTCAGCTTAAAATTTCTTCTGTTTTGATCAATTGGCTCAACATATTCTTTAAACTGGGTTTGTTACCTCACCTCATTAAGGTGATTAGCATTGATTCCTTTGCTTGCTGTTTTAGATGTAAAATCTAATTCATGGGATTGCTCATACACTGGAGTGGTAGCCATTCTGCTTTACCATAAATGTATTAATGACACTGGGATACATACAGTTGTAACAGTAATAGCACTGCTTTGCTCTTCCAGTCACAATTGCACTGAAATTTTGACCAGGTTCTTACGCACAGTGCCTGCAGCATGGCAGAATGCGTTTTTCAGTTGTGTATACTATGGGACTAGTAAACTGAGTTTTATCTGTTCCTTGCAATGTTGCACTTGATACAAAAATAAAAAGTTGTCGTGCATTTCTGTCTTCCCTAAACTCTTGAGCAATTAAAAAAAGGGAGCTCCAAAGCAGTCTGACTAAAATATTCAACAGGTATAAATAACCCTTAAGCTTTGCTAATGCTTCTCAAGCTCTCATTGGCAAATGTCCAGCTTATAGTTTGTAATTTTTTAGAAGTATTTACTAATTTGCCAGGGAGCTGTTTAGGGCCAATCCCCTTATTAGCTTGCCATAAATATAGGACAGGGCACTAGAGGAAGTACCTGCTGAAGCTGCTTGCATTAGCAACTTGAAGTTTGGGAAGAAGGTATCTTTCTTTCAAGTGACTAAAGAAACATCCCTAATGTAAGCCCTGTATGCTGAACTTAGTCTTAAACACAACAGTGATATTACTTTGGCAAAGAAGGATTACATAGCTGCTTAAGTGCTTTTGTTGCCACACTCAGGCTACCGGTACTCCAAGACGCATGGAAAAGCGGTAAAAATAAAGCATACCGATGACAGACAGAGATTGGCTGTTATCTGTACCAAGGTTTAGATCTATCCTTCGGCCAAAAATCTAAACGGAACAAAATTAGTGTTCTTTGACAGCTATCCCTCGTACTAATCCAGAAACACTGAGAAAATATTACTTCATTATTTCCTAAAAAAGGAGGATTTTGGCTGGAATCTAGCGATGGTGCAAAACCTTTAGCCTAGGGATAAAATAAACAATCAACAAGCTCTCACCATTTGCTGGTAAAGCAGAAGACATAATATGAGTATAAGGGTTAGTCTGTTTTAACTGTTTTCACTACTTAATTGCTCTAAGATTTAGTTGGTCACCATTTAGGAAAAATGCTAAAAGATGAGGTCCGAACCACAACAGCGTGTAGCTACGTAAAAGAGCATAGTATCTGCCAGTTGTAACTAGCCCTTTCCTGTATAGAGCATAGTATCTGCCAGTTGTAACTAGCCCTTTCCTGTATGAGTTTTTCTTTTGCTGTGTTTTTTTGTTCTTTGTTTTTTTTTCTTTTATTTTAAACAGATAAATTTGAAGTTGTGTGAAAGCAGGAGGGATTACTAGTTACAGTCTGTAATGACAAAAGTATACTTTATCAAACAAATATTGAAGAGTTCTGCATACTCAGAGAATACTCTTTGGAAAATGGTAAAATACTCTTTTTAAGCCAAACAGTCTAAATTTTCCTCCCCTTGTCCATGTTCATACTTGAGAATAGGCACGTTACTTCTTTTTAAGCTTAGTTGGAGACAACCAAGTATAAAATTATGATACTTACTACCTGCCTGAAAATTTGGTTTAGCCTGTAAGTTTTGTTACGTTAATACAATAAGATAAGGAGAGATGCTGAATTAAGATGAAAACAGCATGTTTTGGGTTAACAAATACAGTTAGTGAAGAAAGATAACCTGTGAAAATCATTCTGTCGTAGCCTCTGTAACTGATACTATGATCAAGTGTTTACCACAGCCTCAGGAAAGTGAAGGGTATGACATCTCTACCAAATTCTATGCAGCTTATTTTCAATAAAATGACCTTTATGTCATCATTTGCCACTATTTCCTTCACAGTTGCTGCAGGCAGCTTTTGCAGAAAAGCAGAGATCCCTTTTTATCCCTTGCAATAGCATCGCTTGATACATCAGGCAGCTCTAATCTGAAGGTGCTCAAAGCAGCACTATCCTCTAAACATCATTATTCAGAAGAATCACAGCATTGCTTAGATTGCAACTCAAATACTGGAACTTCATTTGCCTTTATGAAGCCTGTAATCTAAGGTGTTCCTTAAATGGTGACAACTCAGAGCAACCCTTAAAAGCTTAAGAATAATTTTTTCCGTAATACATCTTTATTTTATGTAGGCGGGGCGGGGGGGGCGACACCAAAAAAACCAACAAAACTGAAAACCCCCAAACAAACAAACAAAACCCAACTGAAACCAGAATGATAGACTACTGATTCAATCTTTGGAATTAAAAATAATTCCAAAAGCTCACTGCTAGAACATACCGTTCAAACTCCACGTCAGAGAATGCCAAAAACCAAAGACCACTTACAGATCATGAAAAGCAGGGAAAAAAAGGCCGAACGGCCAGAACACCAAAGTGTTTAACCACCCGACTTACTGAACAGTTCCATCAAAGCAGACAGGACTTTCCTGTGCTCAGCTTTTATCTCTTTTCTCTCAGATACATTGATGGCTTTCTTGGGAGAGACTATACAGCTTAGTATTACCTTCAGTAAGTTATATGTGGCTTTGGAACACGGAAATCATCTAACAGACGAAAAAATACTAGTCGTTGTTTTCAGTTGTTTTCGTAATCATACTAAGCCATTTTGCAAAATGTCAGCATATTTTCACACAAGTAATGATGTAGCTTGACTAGCCATAGAAATGGTTCTCTTGCCTGTGAAATTTTTACTTGGAAAATGGAAATAACAAAAAAAAGGCACCAAATCTGTCCTTCATAATCGCAAATTCTTTTTCCAGCTTATCTCTAAATATCAAAATCTGAACCAGAAAAACTCAAAGAAAGTTTAACTTACATAAACTCTATGCAAAACAAAAAAAAAAAACAAAACAAAAACCAACCAACCAAACAAAAAAACAAAAAAACCCCCACCAACCCACAAAAAGCCCCACTCAAAAGCCAGCTTCAATCAGGTTGAGCTCTCTCTCCTTGTTCTTTTCAACTTTCCAGTAACAGTCAGATACTGGGGTTCATGCTGTCTTCCATCATTTGTGTCTTTCTTTAATGGATTTAAAGTATGCCTCTCTCCATAGCTAAGGTGCTGGCTCTCCATAAACTGCTTCAGTTAGTTTGCTTGTTTTTAATTCCTTTCTCACTCCTTTCATTAGCTCACTTTCTCTAAATAGTAAACATCTTCCCTTTGTTTCTCAGTCCTTTTCCATTTCCTATGTTTGCAATTCATCTTATAATCAGCAGGCTGGTATTCTCAGATATAAGAGGTGAAAGGCTTTACAAACTTTACAGACTCCATTTCTCTGCTGCCAAGTACACTTCCCAAATCTAAACAGGACCTAGATATAGCAATCTCTGCCGCCAATTCAAAGTCTGAGCATCACAGTGAAGGGAGCAGAATGTTAGGTAAACACGTATCAGAAGACCAGAATCGAATGGAAAGAAAGGAACAGACAAGAATATTCAACTAATACTCAACTGAGATTCTTCAGTGCTATTTTTTACTCAGTGGGACATGAACAGGTGTAGTTTACCAAATCCTTCTTCCATAAATCAAGCGGCACGCAGATCAGCATTCCATTAAGACATATGTATGGAAGAGAAAAACGTGTCATTTTTCCACTAAAAAAGGAAAAGTAGTACAGGAAAACTGGTAGAAAACTGGCAGCTATAAAATAATTTGTTTTAATTTATTTCGCAAGGACTAACTCGTTCACTGACACGAGTGGATTAGAGTCTACTTTGCATATAGCACGTTCTTATTGTTCAAAATGCCTGTTGAAATTACTAGATAGCATGCTGTCAATACATGTCTATGATTCTAGCATTTATCCAAAAAAACTTCACTTTTACAAAAAACATTGGAGTTCTGTTAAGTAAAATATTAAAAGAAAGTGTTTGACAAATTTAAACCCTTCCTTTTTACCAACTCCTGGGAAGTAATCAACAGAGGAACTCCCTCTTGCACCTGTATATTATTCAGAAATAGTAAAAAACACTTTAAAATTTTGAATTAAATACTGTCTTTGGACATAGCCCGCAAAAGTAAGAATTCCTTACAAAGTGTCACCGACCACCTTTTCTGAAACAATCAGTCCAGATGATCTGTTTGTTTATCAGGCAATACTAAGAAACGTGAAACTGATTCATTCATAGAGGGTTTTGTCTGAAGGAGAAGACACATTATTTACCCTTTATTACCTTTTCACCTCTAAAATGAGATGAAATGCTTGCAAGTTAGAATGCACGAATATGCATTTCAGTTTTGAGGGATTTTTTTGTGTTCCTAAGCATTGTACTAACAAGGAACCTTTCGAAGAAATGAACACTGGAAAAATTCCAGGAGTTTGTGTGCTTCTAAATTAACATTTAGGAGTAAATTAGTTTTTATAATTTATTTGAAGCATTTACATTTTGAGCACAAAGAGAACAAAACTGAAAATTAGCATGGGACATGTAATTTGAAGAGAAGTATTATCCAAAATATTAAATAGGTTATTTATGCAAAATATCAAAGGATCAAGCTATAAATCTAGTTAAATTTGTGTTATTTCACTTGCTGAAGGCTTTTTGGTAGCAAAGGCTCGTGCTGCAAGTTCTCTCTTCTTGTTCTGAAATTTCAGGATATTTTCTTCTACTGAATCCTTCTCAATGAGCTGAAATACAAAAAAAAAAAAACAACCAAAAAACCAAAACCAAAACAAACCAAACAACAAGAAAAACCCCCAAACAAACAAAACCCCAAAACACTGAAATGAAGATGTTATTTTTCTCAAACGTTTAGGATGAGAAATCTAGGTATTTTGGAAAAAAATGCTAGGCAGCTGAGTAGCCTAAGTACAGTTACATTATTTAGCTATTACTTTGTAAACATGAAGAAAAGGGTTGTAAGCCAGTTGGAGGAAAAGATTTGGTGTTCTAATTTTTTTATGCTTTTTTTGTTTAAAACATTTATTGGAAGGATATCTGTCTCTTCTTTGCTACTTTTATTAGAAGAGAACCTGTCTTCAATTTTCCAAGTAGTATTTTTGTGATGGAATATTAACGAGGCAGGCTAGCTGCGCTTCCACAGCTAAACAAGCCTCTACGACAATAACAAAAGCGTTCTACATACCTTCAAGATAATGAACTGTAATAGCCAGGCTAACCGACAGCTATGCTGCCCCATTTGAGTCACTCTAAATAGCTCAATGGAGACATTTAATTTCTAATATTAAAATCTTACAATCCAAAGCACACTCCCAACAGTCACTCCACTATTTATTTTTACCGGTGAGACTGTGATGGCAAAATTATTTTTAAAATACAGTAAAGCTACTTGAAAAATAATTATTTATTCATAACCAGAGAACTGTCGGGATCATCTTTCAACTCACCTTAGTAATAACAGCATTATGCTTCTGACCTAGCCTGCAACACCTGTCGAAAAACAGGTCTTCTGCAGTGGGATTCCAAGCTATTAGTAGCAGCAATGAACAAGTTCAATAACCTCCCTCCAAAACATAGTATTAGGGCACACGGAATCACAAAGCAAATATTGTACCATCACCTCTTGAACAAATATTGCTTGCAGATTAATTAGTTCCAGGCCAATGTCTTACTCTTGAAGTACCCCGCTATAAAGAAAGCTTTGAGAACTTCTGCTTACATGTTCATAACAAGCAGGAACCTCAGGTAAATGTTTTAAAAACAGAGTTTGTCAGGAATCTAGGAGACATCAAAACAATCCTGTTATTTTAATTCTGAAACAAACACTGCATGT
Organism: Platysteira castanea; assembly: GCA_013397175.1. Lineage (NCBI taxonomy): Eukaryota > Metazoa > Chordata > Aves > Passeriformes > Platysteira > Platysteira castanea. The sequence goes on from VYXC01008357.1 coordinate 41,776, forward strand.
ACTAACTGCCTCAGTACCTGATGGCAAAGTCTAAATCAGCCGGACACAGGCAGTTACTTCACAGTAAACAGTTAAGAAAGCCCACGTAAGCTTTCGTTTAGTATATACAATAATCTCCATGTTAGGTGAACAAGAAACTTTGCTGAACACAAAACTATAGTGTTGCTGTTGCTACTTTGGATGTAACATTAAATATAAGGATCTGTAAAATGCCAAGTCCGCGCTCTGCATTTTTCCTGCGTGTTTTATCTATCTAGAGGTACAGTACTACTAGTTCTCAGAGAATAGATACTTAAATCTACATAAAGTGTAATAATGTTCTGTCTCTGATAAGCAAGGGTCGTGCAATGGGCTCGCCTTGTCATGTCACCCACATACTGCAAGTTGTCTAAGAATTCTTCCTAATGACTCTTTTTGGATTCTAAGAACCTCTGATGCCTACACGCACTCAGAGACATCAAGCCGCAAGAGAAAAGCCAAACAAGTCTTGTTTCTCCAGCCTATAGTAGTAAGCAAAAGAGCAACAAATTGTGTATTTGTCACTGCAAGATGAACATTCCTGGCATGCTATATATGGCAAAGTGTTCTAATATTAATCTCACATCGTAAGAACAACATGATGTCCGGAGGAAAGACCTAGCCCAAAAATACAGAAGTATGTTCCATTCTGATTTTGCTGTAGTCAAGAAAGACTGAAGTGTACTGCTTTCACTCTTCTCTCATCAGTCCAGCACGGGAAAAGTGAATTGCAGTACCTCTATGCTTTTCTGCAGTATCTCATACAAAGGGTACTGTATTTTACATTGGAAAATATTAAAAACCCTAAGCCTTAGAGAAACATCTGTATACTCGTGATACTCTCACATTAAAGGTTCATATTTCTTCCTAAAGGTGAGAATTCTGCATCTATGATTTTATTTAAACAAACAAATAATTTTAAAAGTGGGGCGGGGAGGGAGAAAGTAATCTGTGGTTGGATAAATATTCCTCCCTTGCACTGTGGTCTTACACCTCTCAGAGAAGGAATGCAGACCTCCAAGCTACAGTTCTACAATAAATCCACAGAATTTGAAAAACTGGTTACTCCACTGGTATTTCTTCTTAAATCCTATTACTGCTGCTAGTGCACTTCAAGGAATGCTAATGCATGACTGAATCTCGTTCGGCACCGATTATTCAAAAGTGAGATCGTAAAGGATCATGGGGACCCACTGCTCCTCCGTCAAATACACGTAGTCAACCACTGCCACCCGGGATGGTTACCATCACAGGATGGCTACCAGCAGGACGAGAAGATGCTGTGCAGTGGTGTATAAAGGCTGCAATTATATTTGGCCCTGGGTTGTTAGGTATAACTGTAGACTGTAGATGACTCAGTGCTAACAATGCTTAGCTTATTTTCTTACAACTGCTTGTCACAATACGCCGAATTCATTATACCTCATTCATTGTTTTCACAGGTTAAAATTCTCTTGCGGTTTCCACAAGTATTCAGAGAATTATTTAAAAAACCCCGAGAAAGCAGCAGTCAGACTCGATGGCATTACGGTAGCGTAGGTCCCTTCCAACTGAACGGATCAATGCAGTACATACACAGACAATATTCGTAAAGACGCATTGCGATTCAGGAAAAATTTCTTTCACGGCGACTTCTCCATACTCCTACTCATACCTAATTTATTTCATATATTAAATAAATAGGTTTTGTCTTCATAGAGTTAATGTCACTGACCTGATATCCGGGCTAGTACCTTTCCTTTACTATTGGTGGTAATAGTACAGATGCCCGAGTCCAAAGCTAAACTACCCTTTTAATTTACTCTGTTTCTTTCAAGTGCAGAATTTGTTTCCGTTTCCAACTTCCAAAAAACTTGGACATTACAGCAGAGGAGTAAACAGGGGGAAGGCAGGAAGCGAATAGAAAAACCTTGATGTCATACAGTGACACAGCACATGAACCAATTTTGCTAAGAATACCATTTTGCTATCAATAAAGGTAATTTACATTTTTATTCCTGACAAGTAACTTTGCATTTCTGAGTGCTTTAATGAAAGGGAAAAAACTTCCTAAATTTAGGTATTACCAGTCTCCCATGACCACAAAAGGTAACCTGAGACTAATGTCTCAATTTATAAATAAATTCTTAATAATAACAGAAGAGACTAGAGCAGACAAGCACTACATTAAATATATACTGTTCCTCAAATTCCACTTTATGGCTTTTGAAGTTCATAAACAACAAACAGGAAACCTCATTCAAAAGTATCAGAAAGAAAGAGATATGAAGAAGGAACAGATAGCATATGCTACACTGCAAGGTATAGTACTAACACTCTGTTAGTAGTACTACTAGCATTCTTTCCACTCACAGTAAATAAACGGACAGCACAAAAATATAGTGTTAAAACAGGAAGATGCTAGGGAAACAAATGGAGAAAAGTCCTATTTGCCTTTGAACAGATACTCATCAGTGTCATTCATTCTCGGATGGGCTTTCCTTCTGCCTCTTAGGAAAACACCAAAGAAGCTTCACCTAGATTAAGCCATATCATTATGAACAACCCATTACTAACGGGATCCATTAAAAACACTCGGAAAGCTGCTGTCAGATTTAATCCAACTCCACCCGCTTTCACAGACAAAAGCATTATAGTTCAGGACCCTGCTTGGTTGCTTTGGAAACAACAAATCGCTTCCATTCTTTTCTTCTGTGCCACTGACCCATCCAAACGCGTAAAGGCAAGCCCTGATCCTCTAAAGAGAAAGTAAAAATGTTCAATTTAAGCGTCCATTTTCAGTGACAACAGAAAATAAATACATTAAAATCCTGACCTCTGCTTTGAAATGCGTATTTAAAATTCTGTTTTCTTCGAGAGATCTTTCTAAAACACCATAAAAACACGTTTATTTAAAATAACATGAATTCTACTTACTTCAAGGGGTTTTCTATCGGTGACAAGAAAGTTGTGAACTGAGAAACAACCAGACATTTAGCAGCTGGACTATCCCTCTGTAGTCCTACTAAAGCATGCATAAGCGCATTTATCTGAAATCAAATAAAGCATTTATCTGAAATGAAAAGAACTTACTCTGACGTGGCTAGAGTCCATTCTTACAGATGGCTTTGATAAAGTTCACATCAATTGAGAGAAATCACTGTTCAGTAATACCTTTTAAATTAACTCATCTTGAATTCTGTGGGTAGGCTTTCTTTTAATTTCCATAGGAAACTAAGGGTTCAGCATTTTTAATGGTCACAACTACAGGGTGATTGAGACTGCTTTGGGAAAGAGGATTCACGATCCATTTTCGAGATGTACTTCACGCTGTCAAAAGTCTGCAAGTCCCCTATCTCCAGGGTATACGGAAAATAGGAACAAAGTACTGGATCTTCAGCAAATAAGGCTTAAGCAGTGGACAGCCCCAAGGCAAGTGCTCTACCATAGCAATACTCAAGAAGCGAGAAAGGCTTCCCCCAGAAATACTGAGGCAAATAAGGTATGCAAGACCCTTGGCTAGGTATGACATGGGATAAGGAGGCACCAGACGCTCTCTTGGAACCAGCGTGAGAACAGAAGGAACAAGCAACTGGATTTGAGGCAGAAGAACACTGCTAGTTTTCTTAGTAAGATTTAGCTATTGTGAGGTAAAGAACCACTAACTAGAGAAAGCAAGTAAGTGCACCAGCTAAAAAAGAAAAAAATAAAAATCTTGATTTATTCTAAAGCATAACGTCTGAAATTAGTTCTTAGGTCCCACAAAAAGATTTTTAGGGAATAAATTTGTAACCGGCATTGGAAAGAACAATTTCTACATTAAAAGTTTAAAACCTTAATGTTTCAGAAAAGCAATCTCAAAATGAAAAGGTCAAAGTACGAGCAGGAAGATACAAATTCTGGCAGCAAATGAGAGTGAGGCAAAGAAAAATGATGTGGCAGACCTTGAGAAACCAGTCTACAAAGTAAAATAACAATATCACAACGTTTTTTCTGACAAGTGCTGTATTGAAGATCTTCCCATTTAGTTTTTCCCTCTAGAGCAGAACACATATTGTTTAAATGAGGTCTAAGAAAGAAGAGTTTATTTAGATTTTTTCCAAAAGTAAGTTAAGATTTCAGTAAGTTTCAGTGGTTATAAATCTGCTCTATCTTCTGAAACATTCTGCTCTTCTTACCGAAACAAAAGGCAAAGCTCTTTACCAGAAGTTTTATTTAATTAACACATATCTGTGTACCGAGCAATGGCCAGCATCACATTAGAACCGGTGTTCCTTTTGTCTTGTTTCCCTGCTGCAAAATTTGCTCGTGGTGTGATTTTAGTACACATTTTCTTCTGTGCTGGCTAGACGTGCCGGACAGACTTCTAAACAATAACTTGAAGTACGTTATCCATATGTATAATATGTTCAGGATATTTACACAATTATAGAGTATGCTCTACAAAACCATAATGAAAGCTAAATAAAACACAATAGAATGCACCTTTGAGCTAGATATCCACTCCTGATCAGGTTTCTTTCCATTACTGGTGTCTATTTCCTCCTCTAGGGGAGCATTCCACGAAGTTGTCTACTTGAAGCTCATTCCTGCAGAGAGGGCATTTGCCTATGAAAAAGCCCAAACAACATTAAAAGAAACTTATTAAATCTAGTTAATTATAGTGAATGATGACCATCACCTTTACAAAGAACCTTTCATGCATTTATTATATTGATATTCATGTAAAAAAATCCTCAAGGATTCATTCTTGTCACACGCTTTGTAATTTCTGATGTGACAGTCGAAATATTTTATGTGCAAGAACATTAACATGACATAAACACTACACATTTTATAAATACTCAGCCTTCCTTAAAACTGAAGTGGTCTTCTTTCTGAGCATATTTATATTGAAATAAATAGCTCCAGATTTTAAAGCAAGGATATATTTGGGCCATGGGAGTAAGACTATTTAAAATATGAGACAAATAAACCATCTTTCAAAGACAATCTCTTTCTTAGTTACAAACAAAGAATGACCTTTTACCCTTTTTCTTCAAAGCCTGCACAGAAATAATAGCAGTCTGATGAAATATGCTTTGTCAGGACCAGACACAGGGTATCTTCTCTTTTTCCCCAACAGACACATGAAATGAGACATAATTTAACACCAAAAGCCTTTTTCTCTGAAGTACCTTCTAGGTAAAGCAAAACTTATACAATAGCACTGTCATAGGACTACTCAAAATTTAAAAAAAGACTGTGTGCACTGTACAAATGGACAACTTCATGAAGCAAAAATGACAGACATGGAAAACTTCTGCCTAAGGGAGAAACCCTTTAAAATTAGCTAACTCTGTTTATATAGAAATCTGGCCACGGAACCAAGGCATCTTTAGAGAGGCTACAAAGCAGACCTCACGAAGTACATGAATACTGGAGGCCGTTAATCTGGAATGAATCGCTAGCCAATTAAAGAGACTGGCAGTCATAGTCTGATACATTAATTTATTGCAACAGTAAAGATATCCTTTCCAGAGACAGAATCTTAACACAAATTTGAAATAACAGTTTTCCAGACGTAGTGAACGAATGAGCCATTCCTGATTTAGCAGAAAACTAAAAATCCTCCAGTGACAAGACAAAATAAATGAATTCTGTTACATCTGAAAAAAGCTTTCTGGAAAAAAAAATCCTAACAGTGCTCATAAAGACTTTTTTTTTTTTTTAATAAAAAGCTCACATCTTTCTGCATCCCTTCTCCATTTTAGTCCTGTAATTCTAAACAAAACACAAAAGTCAGCTGAACAATGCCAACACAGATACTGAAGACTAATGGTAAAAGCACATGAAAATGACAAAAAAAGTCTCACAATGAACAGCTAGAAGAATAAAAACTGTTTGAATGCATATCCGGCAAGCTTTTATAAGAATGCAGTCGATACACAAAGACATTAGATTACTGTAGAGATCTTACTTCTGCATAGGATCTTTACTTACTCTAAATTTAGTCTCGACAGAAGACTGAAATGAAAGCAGTGTTAACTCTTAAGCTGTTAACTACTAAGAAGTTTTGCCAATCTCGGTAAATGCTTTTAGGTTAACATTAGAAAGATAAAATGATTTCCAAGTTCGTAATACCATGACAGGCCAAACTTTGTACTCAGCAGTTTTGTGTTTGCAGCTTCACGTTTCATTTCTCACCGATGATTTAATGCTGTCATTTGTATTAGTAATGGAAACCATTATCTTGCCTGGAAGAATCCTGTTTGAACCCAAGCTGCTTAGGGGAGAGGTTATGCAGTTGGTTGGTCTCCTTTGTTTTCAAGGTGATACCTAAAGTACTTTCCCACGTTATTTAGGAGAGATTTGCTTTATAACCGTTCAGGCACAGAAACTACCCAGCTCAGATGCAGTACTAGCACAAATACCTATCATGTGGAAACAGCGAATTCCCCAATGCTGGGATTTAGATGCATGTCAGTGTTTTGGCTAAAAGCTGCAAAAACTTCCTTGGCAATTGATTGAAATCAGGAATCATTTTGAAGGTAAGAAAGGCTTATTCACTCACTGTTTTAGAAACTTACGGTAGTTCAAAAGAGCAGAATCCAAACCCACCTCTGTTCAGACTTCACTACTACGAAAGCAATCTATAGATAACATGGGATTGGACAAAGGCAGTAGTTCTGGAGATTCCATTGTCCTTTCCAGGCTAAACATAGTAAGTAACTTGAATTTACAGTCAAGTAGTATATAATGATGATAATTTCATCACATCCTAACCCAGTTTATTTCCCTGCATGTTAAAAGCACCAGAAGGTTCGGTAGGGGCACTGACTGCTACAGACACATCAAGAACCTCTGCACTGGGAAAAGGCCTCTGCAAGTGCTCTTTCCTTTGCTAGTTTCCCTCGAATTTCTCAGAAACTCTATAAAGTGGGATAACTGCATCAAAATTTTGTGTATCTGGCAATGGAACAATGTCAGTCCAGAAGCCAGACGGACCACGCTTCCCACCTCTGTCTTCTTAGGCTGACTGACTATGCACAAGCGGGGACTCCTATGTCCCTGCTTGTTCCTAATAAAGAGCAACCACCTAGGTTTGTGCTAACATTTGCAGCCCTATTCTGGCTAAGGAGGAGGCAGAGCAACTCCCAAGAGTAAGTGCAGGAGCACTGGATACAGGTGGTGAGACTACCATGCTATTATATTGCTCTACAAAGAAAAGGTCAAACAAAAAGGAAAAGTACATCTTAGAAGCACACAAGAAAAATAAATACTACAGTTTTCAAAAGAGCAGTCGAAGTATACTCATGCACAAGCTTTTTCTGGATAGAGCCCCGAGAAAGGCCATAAAGTTGGCCCTTTAGCAGGACAGCCATTTCACTGTCAGAGTTTATCAGCTTGGAAAAAGGAGTGTAGACGTGATTTTAATTCAACAGTCAACTTCCAATACACAGCTTTGGTCTCTTTTAAGCACAATAATATATACGTGCATCACATCACATACAAGCAGCGAGAAGGCACTTGGCCATATGGAGGCATACAATACTGCACACTTTTACCCCAGGGAAAAAGTAAGGTAAGAACTACAGAACAGGCTTTTGAAAATACTGATGGACCTTACCATTGTTCAGTTTGACAGCTACTCTCTCCATAGATTGACTTCAGGCCAATAGTTTTTACAAGCCAGCTGATAACTAGGTTTACACTCTTCACCACGATTTAAAAGAACAATAGCTAGATGGCCTTCTGGTGATAGCAGTTCATTGCTTTCAAATAGCTATTACCATTACTTCTAACCATAGAACAACCAACCTGTTCATTTCTGAGGACTTCAAAAATACACGGTTTACAGAACACATGTGCACAGTGTCTTATTGCAGGAAGAGTCAACGATTCCAAGCAAACCAACTTAATTTTACTCAGTAATGTCTCACGCAATTCTTCAGGAGTTTTATCATTTGCAAATATGGAAACATACTTAAACCCGGAGATTTCCATACAGGAACATTGCATTAAAACAGTTCTATTGATTAAAATGCAATCAGAACAGTTGATACACAATGAGGATATAGCCTACAATTCATAAAAGCACAAGTTGCCCCATACTAAAGAAAATTCTACTACATAATACAGAAAGTAGACCTACTATTTCAAAATATATTAAGAGTAATCTTACTTGGAAAATGGTAATTAGAACTTGAAAGTACCTCAACTGTATGCTCAGTGATAATAATACGTGCAACACAATGCCTAATGGGAATAACAAATTTTCATATGGCAGACGTTCAAGTAGCAACAATATTATGGACGTGACACTATTCATAGTTAAGATTGCTTTATATTTTAAGAAAAAAAATTCAAGTTATACTTGGTTAATAATTAAGCTGTAAATAATTACTGAACAATTTTCAAATACTTTTTCCATCCTGTATTCTTCAGGAAGATAAACAACCTTCTAAGAAAGGTTCTGACCATATCTCATTGGTCTTCCAGTATCCTGAAAAATCAGCAAGGGTGTCCTCCTTGTTGTCTTACAAAAACTGTAAATAACACTAATGTTCAAAGGGGTGAAGATGTTATATTTTGACCTATTTCTTTGGAATAGCCTAGTATTCTTATACTTCAAGAGCAATAAATTTCTTTATTTGGCACTTTGACATTCTCAGACAGTAATATTTCATTCCAAGCACGAAATATTAAAAGCAAAAAGGCACCTGTCTCCTCCCCCTTCCTCACCTGGTTTGAGGAGTTAATCGCACTGTTTCCAGAAGTGACAAAGTGAATCTGCCTACTCAAAAGCAGGGAATGGAACGTGTGCTCACTACTCACGGAGCGGCACTGTAATTACAATACCACTCCAGTTTTGTATTTCTATCAAATAAATCTCCCTTGGGAAAGCAGATCTGTACCCTTTTACTATCAGGAGAGACTACAGGAAGTAGTACCTCTATATCCTCACAACCAGTATAGCTCACGCTTACATATTAAAACAGACTAGCACGGTCGTACCGCTTCATTTTTACTCAAAGCCTACGTCCCACACCCCCGGCACCGCAGACCCAGTTCCTCGAACCGCGAGAGGACAGCACGCACGCACACGCCCCGCCCCCGCTCGCTCAAGCCCCGCCTCTGGACACGCCCCTGCGCTTCTGGAAGTCTTCCGCCTCGCCGGGAGAAGAGCGCCCTCGGCCAATCAGAGGCCTTCCCTCGCGCCCAGTCCGCGCGGGTAATGGCCAATGGGCAGCCAGAAGCTGAGGTGAGGGGCCAATCAGCGTTCTTCGCTCCCGCTTAGCCCACGCGGGTAAAGGCCAATGGGGACCCAGGACCTGAGGCGAGGGGTTCGAGGCGGTTAACGGTCGGCAGTTGGTGCCGGTCGGTCGCGGCGGCGGACGTTTTTGTAGCGCAGCCGGAGTTCGTCATCTTAGCAAGGCACCATGGTGGGAGACGGGATCCTTGCGGCTGCGGGGGGAGAAAGGGCGTTTGGACGCGGGATCCTTGCGGCTGCGGGGGGAGAAAGGGCGTTTGGGCGCGGGATCCTTGCGGCTGCGGGGGGAGAAAGGGCGTTTGGGACCGCTTCTGCTGCGGCACTTCAGGGGAGTTCATGACTGCACGTGCTGCGGCAGGAGTCGCAGGCAATCTCTGCTTGAAGTCCCCGCGGTAGCTCTAAGGCAGAAGGGTTGGGGAGAAGGAGAGAAATTAGTGTAAAAGCTTATTAACTTTAGAGGAGGCGAGGCATGGAAACCGGCCGATAGCTAGCAAGACGAGATACGTACAAGGGAAGTCTGTTCAGAGCAGACACCTCCCGCGCGAAGAGGCGAGGGACAAACTGAAACCTGATCGAGGAGGCAGGGAGATAGCGGGAAAGAGCGTGGTGGCCGCCGGCCGGATCTGTCCGCCGTTTTTGGGCCGCCGTGGCGCGTGAAGCCGTAGACGGCACAGCGCGTGCTCCTGGGACAGCGGCGGTGAGGGACGGGGCGGGCGGCGCGTGCCGGGAGCCGCTGCCTGAGCCTAGCCAATCAGAGAAGGGGGTGTGCCCGGCGGCGGTGAGGGACGGGGCGGGCGGCGCGTGCCGGGAGCCGCTGCCTGAGCCTAGCCAATCAGAGAAGGGGGTGTGCCCGGCGGCGGTGAGGGACGGGGCGGGCGGCGCGTGCCGGGAGCCGCTGCCTGAGCCTAGCCAATCAGAGAAGGGGGTGTGCCCGGCGACGGTGAGGGGCAGGGAGGGGGGCGCGTGCCGTGGGCCACTCGCTGGGCGTAGCCAATCGGAGGAGGAGGCGTGGCCGGCGGCGTGAGGGGTCGCGCGGGGGGCGCGAGTCTCGTGGCGGATCTGCGGGGGTTGGAGCGGAGACTGCGGAGTTTACTGAAGCTACCAAGGAAACGGGAAAGCGCAGCCCAGACACCTTGCTTTTTCTTTCCCACCTCTGCTTTTTTTCTCGATACACTCTAACAGTAAACTAGAAAAGCAGCTTATTTCCATCTCAGGTGTAAGACAATTGAGGTATTGGGAGATTAAACATACATGGCACAGTTGCTTAGAATCAAAGGAGCTAGCTAAAAGGGGGTGGATTACAATCGATTGGGACTCTAAGACGATTTCACGTAGGAATATGTATGAAAAAAATATGTACGGATTGCTAGGGCTTAGATACTGCTATGCTTATTATACAGGAAAAATGTACTGAATGGTCCTGTGCAGGAAAGATTCTTGCAACAGTTACCCAGTACATGGTCTGGTAACAAAGCGAGGAAATTGGAGGAATATTATATAAAGAGGTCTTCCAAAAACTAAAAGAGAGTGAAGAAGAGTCTAGGCTGAATATTAAAAATGAATTATATATTCAGCATTGTAAGGGATAATGAATTTGTATTCACCTCTGTGTACATAGAAACTATGTTGTCTTTAGGATCTTCCAATAGTCTCAAAGTCAGTGCAGGTCAGCTAAGGTGAGAAGTGGCTTGCCGGCAGCGGACAACTTGTTCTCTTAAATTGTCACTTAAGAGCAAACAGGGAATATTGCAGCAATGGAAGATCATGGAAAGTACAACCCACAGGCGGGTAGCCCCATGTCTCATTATCATTCTCTTTTTACTTTGCAGCGTGAATGCATTTCCATCCATGTTGGTCAGGCTGGTGTTCAGATTGGCAATGCATGTTGGGAATTGTATTGTCTTGAACATGGAATCCAGCCTGATGGTCAAGTGCCTAGTGATAACACTATGGGACGTGGAGATGATTCATTCAACACTTTCTTCAGTGAGACGGGAGCTGGTAAACATGTTCCGAGAGCAGTGTTTGTGGACCTAGAGCCAACCGTAGTTGGTATGTACCCAGCATTAAACGTCTTAAGTGAAAAAGTGAGGATCCTTTATGGATTCCCTACTGTCTTTTTTGTTTCTATAGAACACTACAGATTTTAAAACATGTGTGTCTGGATGCTGTTTTGACATTTGAGGTTATTGTTATTTGAAAGAAATTAAATAGTGGTCTACAGGTAACAGTACCTGGAAAACAAGAGAATTTCCTTACCATCTGGATCATCTTTCCAGACTGCTGCACTGCATACAGAGTTTTATTTGAGTGCTGTTCAGTATTGTGTCCGTACCTGTAATGTAGTTTTCTGAGTGATCTGTGTTCATTGAGTACAAATACTGCTTTGTGTGTGCCTGATGTTTACCCTGAAACAAAGGGGCAGAAATTGTGCCAACTTCTTAGACTAGTTAGACAAAGCTGCGTGTAGTCAGAGATGCTGTCTACACTCTTGACGCATGTGCTTCATGTGTAGTCACTAGGCAGCACACACAGTACTGAACAGATCAAATTTATGATGCGGTATTTTGGGGTTTTTTGTAGATGAAGTACGTACAGGCACATATAGGCAGTTATTCCATCCTGAGCAGCTCATTACTGGGAAAGAAGATGCAGCCAATAATTATGCCAGAGGCCATTATACCATCGGAAAAGAGATCGTCGATCTAGTGCTAGACCGCATTCGCAAACTGGTAAGGATTCATGCTGCAAGTTAGTATTTAAAATAATTGATACAGCTCTGTAGCTAGCTATATTGATGGTTTGCTGGTGTTTTGTAAAGAACTTTGTGCATAGTTAATTGTTCAAAACAAAATAAACCTTTTATTTCCTCACCTGCCCTGGTCCCCCTTTAAATAAAAATTCAGTCAGTTAAACCAGGGCCTTTCAAGAACACTGGTTTTTTATTATAACAATGTAAAACTAGCAAACTTATGACAGCAATGATTTTGAATGATTATTTTAATACTGATTTCTCCAAAACCATCAATAACTTTTTTTTCTCCCATTTTTTTTCACCTCATTATAGGCTGATCTTTGCACAGGGCTGCAAGGCTTCCTTATCTTTCATAGTTTCGGAGGAGGCACTGGTTCAGGGTTTGCATCACTGCTCATGGAAAGGCTGTCTGTTGACTATGGCAAGAAATCTAAGCTGGAGTTTGCAATTTATCCAGCACCACAAGTTTCCACTGCTGTAGTGGAACCCTACAACTCAATTCTAACTACCCACACAACATTAGAGCATTCAGACTGTGCCTTTATGGTAGATAATGAAGCCATTTACGATATATGTCGTCGTAACCTGGACATTGGCCGTCCTACTTACACAAATTTAAACCGATTAATTGGGCAAATTGTTTCATCCATCACAGCCTCACTGCGTTTTGATGGAGCCCTCAATGTAGATCTGACAGAATTTCAAACTAACCTGGTTCCATACCCACGAATCCATTTCCCCTTGGTAACATATGCCCCTATCATCTCCGCTGAAAAAGCGTATCACGAGCAGTTATCTGTGGCCGAAATCACCCACGCTTGCTTTGAACCGGCCAACCAGATGGTCAAATGCGACCCTCGCCATGGCAAGTACATGGCCTGCTGCCTGTTATACAGAGGCGACGTTGTGCCCAAAGATGTCAATGCAGCCATTGCCACTATCAAGACTAAACGTACCATTCAGTTTGTGGATTGGTGCCCAACTGGATTCAAGGTATGTAGCCTTTTAAAGTGGTCAATATCTAAATGATTAGGAATTGTGTAGTCTTCAGAGGTGACAGTCATACTACAATGTTGTAAATGTCCCTGTTAAATATTTTGATAAAGTGCAAAATAACTAAGCTATTTTATTTGTAATCAGGGTGATTTTTGATTGTTAACAGAAATGAGTCTTTAGGCCTTAGCACTCCTAAGCACAGTTCTCATTTGTTTTCTTGTAGGTGGGCATTAACTACCAGCCTCCAACTGTGGTGCCAGGTGCTGACCTTGCCAAGGTGCAGCGGGCTGTGTGTATGCTGAGCAACACAACTGCTATTGCAGAAGCGTGGGCCCGGCTCGACCACAAATTTGATCTCATGTATACTAAGCGTGCATTTGTGCATTGGTATGTTGGGGAAGGGATGGAGGAAGGAGAATTTTCTGAAGCCCGGGAAGACCTGGCTGCCCTTGAGAAAGACTATGAAGAAGTTGGCCTAGACTCGGTAGAAGCAGAGGCTGAAGAAGGAGATGAATATTGAGAAAACTAAAACCTGGAAAAATTTATTTACCAAAGGAAAAAAAATTGCAGAACCCTGTTTGTTTGTTTTCAAACGTGTTTCCAAATAAAGTTCCGAAGTTTATACTGTTGCTTTCTCTTCTTCAGTATTAATGTGTGTATTCATGAAGGAAGGACCATTTGAGATTGCAGGTTTTTGTAGCGGATCCGTTACCTGTTTTAAAAGCGCAGGGTACTTTTTACCTTCCTACAGTGGCCTAGTACAAAAAAAAAAGCCAGTATCCTTTACCAGCATGGTCATATGAATAGAGCTTTAGAGACACATGGAAGCAGCTCTGTCATGGGACACTTGGCTTGTGTAAAAAGTGCTGACCCAGTTGGTTAGAGCATGGTGTTAACAACACCAAGGTTGTGGTTTCAATCCCCATACAGGCCATACAGCCAAGAGTTGGACTTAGTGCTCCTTGTGGGTCCCTTCCAACTGGGAATATTCTGTGAAATAACTAGGCTTTTGTTTGGGGGGTTTGTTGGTTGGGGAGTGACTTTTTTTTGTTGGTTGTTATGAAAGAATTGCAGTATTTCAATACAAAAAGCCTGATTTTGACTCTGGGAGACTGGAAAAACCCAGGTTTCAATAGCCTCTAATGCGTTAGGTACGCTGCTGCCGGCGGAAGCTGCTCCAAGCCGTGCCCGAGTGAAAGCCGCTCTGCACACAAACCACCGACCGAACACCCGTCAGCAAGGTCTTCCATTTATGAGCCACCGTTCCCAGTCCGTCTCACACTCCTCAAGGACCACTTCCAGTTTATCTTCCCACTCGAGAGCTCCGCCAGTGTACGGCGCTGCTCTGCCATGACGGAGGATTCTCGAGAGTCCTCACGCAGCAACGCAGTCACGCCAAGGCCACACGGAACCTCGTACGAGGGTACCTGCCCCGGCGCAGCCGCACGCTGCCGACCGAATCCGTCCTCGCACAGCGCCGCGCGGAGGCGGCTCTGCCCACCGCGGAAGTGCAGGGTGCCGCCTCTGTTTCCGCTGCTGCGGCCGAAGTTTTCGGGACCATGGTGCAGCTTTACAACCTGCACCCGTTCGGGTCGCAGCGAGTAGTGCCCTGCAAACAAGAACCGGCGCACTTCTGCTGCGGCCAAGACGTGCTGTTCGTGGCCAGCACGGCGGCCAGCTGCAGGGTGGAGGTGTTCGCCGTGCGCGAACAAGGCCGCTGCGAGGCCCTGGGCTCCTTCGCCACGCTGGGTCCCGTGCTGCGCATGGCGCACAGCTCTGCAGGTCAGTCCCGGTGACCGCTGGGTCCGTGAGTACTCGGCTGGGGAGGCCGGGATGTGTGAGGCTCGAGTGCGTGGACTGGCCCTGAGGCTCCGCCGGGCGGGAATGGCGGACCAGTCGGGCCGGGGCCGGGGGGCGGCGGGCGGTGAACAAAGCAGCTCGGGCTCCGCCGCGGGAGAAGGACCTAGCCCTCCCACCCGTCTCTCCCTCAGACTTCCCCTCAAACTTCCCTTCAGGCTGCTTCTCAGGCTCCCTCCGAGCCCAAGGAGGGACGCGCCTGCTGGAGCGGGCTGGCCAGCGGGCCGGGCTGTGAAGCGGGGGCCGGTCCCAGCGCCGACACCGCTCGGGCCTGCAGGGAGGGTGATTGCTGCGTCTCCCTTCGTCGTCTGCCTCCGCCTCGGTTGCGGTCTCTGCTCCCGCCCCTGCTTTTTGTTGGTTTTTTTTTTGTTGGCTGTTGTTGTTGTTGTTGGTTTTGGGGGTGTTGGGGGAGGGGGGTTGTTGTTTTCTGTTTGTTTGTTTTTAGAGCACGGAGTGGGTGGTCGCTCCAGCCGATCCCACAGCTCTTCATGAGTCTGTTGCTTTCCATGGTCTGTAGAGAACAAAACATTTCCTCATTAATGGGTATGAGGAGGCGGGGGGTGGGGGAACCTTGTCTGCAGTCACAACTCATAGAGAGTATTCACACAGGAGTTACTCTGGACCTACGTCTGTAAGTCCTTTCTTTTACTGGTGTGTGAAGTGTGTGCCACCCAGCAAAGGAATTTCCCTTTGTATTTAATTAGAGAAAAATTGGTGAAAGCTGTTTTTGGAATTTTTTGTGAGAGTTGAGACTTGAAGATGTTCTTTGTAGCATACTACAGCAGGTAAAGAGCTCAGAAACTGTCCTCTATTTTTTAATGATATATCAGTATTCTTTCTTTTAAGGGGACTATCTGGTGACAATTGAAGAAAAAAGCAAAGCAACTTTCCTAAGAGCATATATGAACTGGAGATGCATGTCTGCAGGGAGTTCTCGTGTGTGTGTTCGGATGGTCGGTCACAAGATGGAAGAGTCGTACAGTGAAACCTTAAAAGAACAGATGTCAGTTGTTGAAATGCCACTTTCAGATCCTCCACTGTGCATTTCATGTTGTCCTGTGAATGGAGATCTTCTTGTGGGCTGCAGGAATAAACTAGTCATGTTCTGTTTGAAATACCTGTTCATAAACCAGAATTTGACTGTATTAGATTTTGAACGCTCCTTAATTTTGCACATTGATAACCTCATTCCTGCTGAAGTTGCATTTTGTGCCGGACATATAGCTGTAACAACAGAGCTGGATGTTCTAATCCTGAAATTGGAACTGGTCCAGCAAAGTGCAGAGAGGACACAGCAATGTGCTCAGGGAGTCAGTGCACCAGAAAAGGCTGTGGATGGAGGTAGGTGCTGAAATTATTTTTATTTTTATTTTTTTTAATCTCCAACAATCTGCTAATTGATTCCCATTGTTCTGAAAGTAGTCTCAAGCAAGGTCTTTGCCCTTCAGAAAATATCTCCAGATTGTCCTATCACTGACTATCAGCTGAATATTCTAGGGCATGAAAAGTTGTACCAACCTGCAGTTGGAGGTAACATTTCAAACAAATATGCCATCATGCTGCACACTTGAAGGATAGTACAGCCTCTGCAGACATGGAATTAGGTCCCTGTTGTAGGGTGCCATGATGGGCCAAGTTAAAGTGGTAGTAGTTCAGTGTGCTGTGTTCAGAAAAATTATTCTCTCAGTGTCACTGCCTAAGTAACTGGCTTACACAATTAAGAACGTTTCTGTTGTGATGCCTGTGTACTTTTGTAACTGTTAGGCTCAGAACCTGCCATAATCAGGCAAATTCTCCCTTTTCAGGCCTTTGTCTTATTTGGGGGCTGGCCTTAGAATTCTAGAAATCCCAGAAATAGGTGTACTCGGGAGGTTTCATTCCTGTGTATTGCAAGATACCAATCCATATGTAATCAATTATCAATTCCCACTTTTCCAAACGTATATGTATCAGATTAACACCAACAAACCTTAGGAAGATCCTTTTTTTATAACTGAAGAAACTTGAAAAGAATGGTCTTGTAGAAATGGAAACTGTACCTGGAAAAAATCTAAAGGTAAATAAGACTTTTCAGATGGGGACAGTATAAATGTAATGTTCTTCACTGAGTGGACATGAATCTTTTCTCAGATAATGGCGTCCTGCTCCTAGTTGTTTTTATTACTAAAAACTACATAGAAAAGTTCCAGTTACTTTGTGAGTGTTACTAGGATTTGCTTTCCAGGACTTAAGTGAGTTTAAGGTAACACAGCTTCCTGTGATAGCTGCCTTTGCCTTCTCAAAACCTCTTCAGCCAAAAGTCAGCATTTTTTGATGACCAGCCATTTGTGGCACCGGTTGCCTTGGACTCGCTTTTTAATGAACAGTTTACCTGTTTTGGTTTTTTTTCCCCAGAAATCTTGACTCTTAAGTATTCAGACTGTTGAGGCTCAAATAGGAATTGTTCCCATCTTCTAGCATGGTTGTTTTCAAAATCCTGGGGTTTGAGGCAGCCAATGCTAGCTAGCTAGCTGGAGTATTTAATTGATATTATGTCATACCATTTTCTTACTGCTGAGTGGAATAGTTTGAACAGTTAAGACAGCATTTTCATTCCTCAGGTGTGAAAGATGAAAGTCCTTCAACACATACTTTACAGCTTGAATTAGATGAGTTCATCGTATGTCAGAAGCCAGTGGAACTGCTTGGGGAAGAAAGTAAGCTGTGTGAGATACCCATCACACTGGAATCCACTGAGTTACCTACAGAAGACACAAAGCGCTTCCAAGTGCAATATCTGCTTTTCAGGTATTACAGACGTATTTTCCCTTTTATGCGTTAGTTTACTACAAAAAACCAAACTGAGTTGTGTGTTTTGTCTTTTTGAAAGAAAACTCCTGATATTTTGACTGCTGGGTTTTATAAGGTTTGGTGTGTCTTTTGAACTGAGAAAGTTATGGGATATCAAAGGAAGCCCATTTTTTAGTATCTTGGAATATTTCAGTTGGAAGGGATTTGCAGCAGTCATCTGGTGCAACTGCCTGACCACTTCTGGGGGAGACACTGTTAAAGCATATAATTAAGGGCACAGTCCAAACACCTCTTAAAGAGGGACAGGTCTAGGGCATCAACCGCCTCTCTAGGACACCTGTTCAGTGTTTCACCATTCTTGGTAAGAAAATGCTTCCTCATGTCAAGTCTGGACCTCCCCTGGCACAGCTCTGAGCCCTTCCCCGGTATCTGAGCCCGTCCCAGGATCCCAAGGAGAAATGTTCAGCACCTGCCTCTCCATGTCCCCTCCTCAGAAAGCTGTATTTAGTCTTCCTCTTTCATCAAAATTTCTATCAAAAGCCAAGGAAGAATTGATGTCAGGCTCCAACAGTGAATTCCAGAGCAAAGGAGGGAAAAGGATGACACATAATAGGAAAAAAAATAGTATTGGAGATGACATGATGTTCCATATAGCACAGTAGAATAAAAAGGGAGAGGAAAAGGAAGGTTAAATTGAGGTCAAAGTCAATTGCAGGATTTCTTCAGTGATCTCAGACTTAGACATGCATCTCGCAGACAAGCAAAGAGAGGATTTCAGTTGCCGCAACTCAACATAGCTCTATCTAGCTGTGCCATGTGCTTCTTGGCTTCTGCAGTGGCATTGGTAGTAGGAGTGGGCATTGTTGTTGAGTGTTAAAACATGAGCTATGCCTCTTATAGCCAGTGTTGTTTACTTGCAAAGCATATCATTGTAATTTCTCACCGCAGTCCCACGTTGTTTCGGACTTTTTTCCTAGACGTTTTGCACCCGACCAGTCGCCTTTTGGGTTCTGTGAAGAGACAAAGTTGCACTCTCTTCAACTGCTTCCTGTATACCAGACAGGTATATGGATATGCGTGAATGCACTATGGACTGTGTCATAGGAGACTTGTGAAAGGAAGGAACTTCTTTGCATACCCTGTTTTGTACACTGTGTGATTTCTGTATGATTTGTTTTTAAATTGAGACCTTTCCTCCCTTTTCAGTGATTTAAACTGAGCTTCTGTTAACAAAAAAGTCTTTTAATTTCTTCAAGTTCTACATGAACCTTGAACTAAAATACCGATTCATCACACCAGAAGTATGGCTAAATCAGCTTTTATCAGTTCTTTACCGATAAATTTTGTGTTGCAACACAGTCAGTCTACATTGCATTAATAAAATTCTCCATAGTGTTACAAGGTACTAGACTGCCACTCAGCCAGCCGAGGAAATCAGAGTAGTAAACCTTAATAATCACTAAGATACTGGTTACCTTTCTGAAGGGCTTTAATTAAAACTGGAAGGGATGAATGCAGACTTTAGGGGTTCACTAGCTCAAGCCCCAGAAGACCCATGGAAGAATTTAATGCTGTGTGTTAGCAGTCAGATTTCATAGAATCATAGAATCATAGAATGTCCTGAGTCGGAAGGGACTCAAAAGGATCATCAAATCCAACTCCTGGCCCTGCGCAGGAGAACCCCAAGAACTCCACCAAGTGCCTGAGAACATTTTCCAAATGCTCCTTTGAGCTCTGGCAGGCTTGGGCCATGACTGCTGCCCTGGGGAGCCTGTTCCAGTGCCCGACCACCCTATGGGGGAAGAACCTTTTCTCCCCTGACACAGCTTCATGCCATTCCCTCAGGAACTGCATGTAGAACGCTCTTAGGTCTCTCCTCAGTCTCCTCCAGGCTGAACAAACCAAGTGCCCTCAGATACTCCTCCTATGGTCTCCCCTCCAGACTCTTCACCATCTTTGTAGCCCTCCCTTAGTCTCTTCTCTAACAGCTTTATATCCTTCCTTTATTGTGGTGCCCCAAACCGCCCCTAGGACTCATGATAATGCTGCCCCAGCGCAGAGCAGAGCGCGACAATCCCGTCCCTGTCCCCCGGCAGTGCTGTGCCTGATGCATCCCAGGATGTGGTTGTCCCTTCACTTTTACTGACTGCTCACTCAGTTTGAGATGGCTTACTGTCTGCTACGTAGCAATGCCTCATTTAAATCGCAGCTGACTGAAAAGAATGAGCTACTTGCCATTTAACTCCAGCTGTCTTATGCTCTTGTGTGATTTACAGGCTTTGACAAGAGGGTCTATAGAAAATGAACCCAGCTGTTACATGCTAAAATGGCATCCTAATAAATTCTGCCATTTCCATCCTTTCCTTTCCTTAAGTGGTGGCCCATTTTTTTTTGTGAGCTACAGTTCTGGATGAGCATTCATTCCAACTTAAAAGTAATTGTCTAAGATCAGGCTTTCAATCCGTGAATGCTTAGTTGTGGTGAATTTACCAGGACACTCTAATGTTGTTACATCTACAGAATTTCTTCACTAGAGGCTACATCCATATTTTTGTGAATATGCCTCCAAATGAGATAACATGTCATACAAATTTTTGACATGTGCACTGAGCTTCATATAAAACTTCTTTTTACTAGCTACTAAGAAAATTAGTCTGCAACTTAGGCAGGTTTGATTGTGTCTTTTAGGCATCAAGCTTGGAATGGAATTGCCAGGTTTTGATTTATGAAGTACATAAAATGCCTTTGTCATTGTTACATCTAGGAAGTTCTGCAACAGCCTATGAGGAAACTGAGAACAAGAGAAAACTTCTGAGTCTCTTTTGCTTTTTCTCTTTACCTCATGTTGGATATCTCTACTCTATTGGGAAGTTAGTAGAACTAATTTCTACTTACCAATATTCAGAGAAGTCAGAGCAGGCAGTCCTCACACCACAGTTCCTGCATGTCATTACAAGGTACTATGTTTATGATTTTACTGATAGTATTACTATGTTTCTCTATGCTGCTGTCCTCTTAAAATTTTTTTTTTCCCCTCTGATACGTCCTTCGTAGCCTCCTGGAAATCTCTGGGCAAGCTCATGTGTTAGTTCAGCATGCCCTCCTGCTTAGGCTTTAAAGCCCATTTCTTCAAAGGAAAAGGAGCTGATTCACTGTAGTCTT
This sequence comes from Platysteira castanea, assembly GCA_013397175.1. NCBI lineage: Eukaryota > Metazoa > Chordata > Aves > Passeriformes > Platysteira > Platysteira castanea. Next base: position 62,586 of record VYXC01008357.1, read on the forward strand.
GGCTACTTGATTTTTACAAGTTTTAATTTCTTTCCTTCATTGTTGTGTTTTCTTCTTTCCCCTCTAGTCAAAACCTGCAATGCTTCACAGTGCGATGCAGTGCAGCAGCAGCTCGCGATGAGGATCCGTATATTGACACGACGGTGAAGGTACACCTCTCATTATCTCACTAAAAGAATGGGGGTAGTGGTGTGGCACTTCGTTGACTTACATTTTCTTTTGAAATCCTGTTCGTTTCTAGTGGCTGAACCAATAAAATAACATCCTAAATGAATATTTTACTTCAGGCTATGGCATGTTGTATTTTGGTGGTCTACAGATGTCTCAATGAAACAATCTATTATTGCCATGTAAAATTCTAGACCATTAGTAGAATATTTTCAAAACCATGAAAAGCTATAAAATCACTTCTTTTTTAAACTTAAATTCCATGCTTTTCTGTATAAAACTGAATGAAGGGTGCAGAGTTTTCTTTTATTGTGTGATGTTTCTCTCTCTTAGGTGTCCTTGAAAAACCAGTTTTTCTAAGAGGCATGTAGACAATCGAACAAATCTGCTACCAAATATTTAGGGCATGTTTTTTAGGAGGAGGGCTTTTGATCCTTGGTGGTCTAAACTTTTCCCCTTCCTTAAATTGCCTATCAGCAAAAGTCTATTAAATATAAAGATCGTGACACACATTAATAAAAGTAGTAGGAAAGATAGGTGGAGGTATATTTTAAGATAGCATTTAAGAATTTCTTCTGAGCATGTAGACAGGAGACATAAAGAAACCATAGGACAGTAGAAGTTTTATAAAATTTTCAGGAGAAAATTTAAAGAGAAAATATGAACACAGAGCAGTATTCTCTGCTCTGGATAGCTAATACCAGCATGTGACACAATCTTTCCTGTCCATTCTCCAGTCTCAGCTTTCTGCGTATTCACTATGAGTTACATTGAAATTCATCTCAGTTCCTCCAGTCTGGCAACAGGCTGCCTCCTGTCGCTGTAGGAGTTTGGGAGAGGAGCAAAGGTTGCAGTCCTGCACAGATTTCTGTGCTGCAGCTTGCCATCCACAGTCTGTCCACCCACTCTGGCATGGATCCCTCCATGGGCTACAGTCCCTCAGGGGTGTCCCTGCGCTGGTGTGAGTCCTTCGTGGGCCGGTTCCCTCATGGGTGTCCCTGCCCCAGTGTGGAGTTTGAAATGTGATGGTGATGGTGGTTATTTTTATTATTTGCTATTACTATTTTTCCTGCTGTTTTTTTACACCAGTTTTAGAGCTGCCTTGTTCTGGGTCTCACTAGCCCAGGGCAGTCTAGAGCCTCCAGATCATCACTGTAGGCCTCCACCTCTTAGAAGAAATGTTGAGGTGTCTTCAAAAAGTGGGTTACACATACAATGCTGTGTTGTCTTGTTTCACTGTGTATGTTATTTTGTAAGTGTAGTATTTTATCTTTTTAAAGCTGTAAATTTAGAATATTTCCGTGCAAATGAGGTTGCATTTTTCAATTTTTAGTTCAGTATAGATGATAGCATATGTTTTACGTGAAAAGTGCATGTACTACAAATGGGGCAAATAATACTGGCTGTGTAAGGTAACAGTAGGCAAGCAAATATAGTACTTCTATCTGCAATTGCTTTTTATAAGCAACTGAAATCAAGACTTTTATAACCAGGCAGTCTTTTAAAACTTGGCCAAAATCAAGCTATTCGGGATAAAGTTTTCCGTGTTAGGCATCTACTTCAGGTTCTGTTGTTTTGAGAAACACGGCTGAAACTGTGCAGTTGCTTTGAAGAGTGAAATAATTTCCTTTTTCACTCATTATTAACTGATTCTTGTTAGGCATTTATAAGTATTTTTATTCTTGCTTAAATGAAGCACTCAAAGTTAGCAAAGCCAGTGAATGTTTTTAATGTCAGTTCATTGTACAACGGTTACTTTTTTTTTTCTGATTTATTTAAAAACTCAATGTACATACCAAGTGAAATTACAAAACAGTCACTTTCCTTTATAGGCTTGTCCACCTGTCACACTGGATGTCTGTACATTAAGAATGCAGCTTTTTATAGGACCAAGAGCTATCTGTCATTTCAGAAACCATATAATTCTTTTGACTAAGGCAGACACAGAAGATATTACTGAAAGAAGAAAGCCTACAAGAAGGATGCTGTAAGGATTTGTGTCTTTTAGGGAGATGGTACTTAGAGCTCTGTGTACAGTGCTGGACTTGGGGATATTGCAGTTGAAGAGTGGTTCCTGTGTTGAAAAATTCTTGAGAAATAATTGTCTTCTTAGTGATTGAGAAGAGCAATCAAGCTTTGGGTTTTTTTCAATTCTGTTGTATTTACTGGCATAGAAGAAATGAGCGTAAAGTCACAAATGTGTGAAATCAACAAAATGTTAAAATAACATTACTAAGAATTAATCCTGAGAATTAAAAAAATATTTATCTTGAGAAAAAATGTAGAGTACCAAAAATATGTAGCGCCAAAGCTGCAGGTCACAAAATATGTTGCAGCACAACATTAAAATGTCTTATCTTTGGCTAAGGGTTCTTTCCAAGAAAGTTGCGAACATCACTGTAGTTATCCGTGACAAAAGTTGGTTCAGACTTTGCACCAAGTTACTGTTGTAGCATGTATGTAGCCAGAGGCATATGCAACTTTTTACAAGTTTCCATGGAAACTGCTATTCCCCTTCCATTTTTGAAGGCTTTTCGTAAAACAGTTAAGCAGCTATTCTAAACAGCTATTCAGAAACCACATTTATTAAATTCAGTTTAAGTTAATTAACAAGAGTGGAACAGCTTTAGTTGATTGAGGAGTTATTTGAACCAGTATTTCTTAAAGTCTAGAGCAGACATTATTCAGAAGAAGATAGGAAGAAGCCTGTCAGGGAAAATGAGTATTCAAAATACTGTAGTTTTCTTGTATAAAGGATGTTGTCTGCCAGTTGTGTTGTTTCAAATATTCTAATTGGCATTTGAAGAAGATACACTTTTTGCTTCCTGTAAAAAATGTAAGCTGGGCAAATACTAAGCTACTTAGCACCAAAATTTGGAAATTAACATGTAAATATCCTAGTAGTTAAAATAAAACCAAAAACCAGAACAGAAAGAGTCTGTTTTCCTACAGTTTTCTTTTTAACCTCAGGGCTTTATAGACTGAGCCAGTGTTTTGGAATAAAGGCATTCTGGTACTTCTTTATGCCATGTCTTGGCAAATACTTTGATAGAGCTGCAGGGGCAAACATGCACTAAGTCCCTACAGGAGGTAAGTAAAGAGCTAATGTAAATTACTTAACTGTTCAAAGTCTGGTTGGATAAGGCCCTGGGCAGTCTGATCTGTTCAGTGGGTGGCATCCCATGCCTATGACAGGGGGATTAGAACTAGATGATCTTTAGAGTCCAAGCCAAGCCATTTGATGATACTATGATTTCTGATACTCTGTGGTGTTTAACACAGAAGAAGATGTAGTAGACAGTTCTGACGATGTCTCTCATGTATGAACATGCCTATCCCTGTTCTGTTCACAGCTTAACTCTCCAGCACTGACTAGTTTGCAAACATACCTGTTTATGCATTTGAATTATGAAATGAATGGGGTTTTTTTGGTTGCATAGTGTTGATTTCAATACTGACACTCAACTCTTTTCCTTTTCTCTAGTTCCAGAAAGGCTGACAGCATCAAATCCAGAACAAATTCCGAGTCAGAGCCTGGTTGGAATTTATACATTATAAACACCGTTTCAACAATTCAGCTTTACAGAGAAATGGTATTGCCCAACTCCTGCTTTTGTTGTTTGCTAACTAAAAATAAGTACTGTTAATTAATCTCTAATGCACGTCATTGCTGAATATAGTATAATATATTTCTTATGAGTAGCTCATAATCCTGTTTCAAATGGCTGCCATCCTCATTAGAATTGTTCCTGTATATTCTTAATTTTTGTCAGCAGCTTAAGTATATCCTCTGTCTGTTCTAGGTAGATTATAGTAGAACTTACGAAAATGTTAAAACTGAGAGCTGCATCCATCTTCTAAGTGAGGCTCACTTACTGGTCAGAGCAGCTATAATGGACCCTCATTTCCTTAAATCGGATGAGAAGGAGGATCTTCTAAGAGCATTCAGAGAAAGTTGTGCCTTCTTAGGAGACTGCTACAGCAGGTATGTTTTAGATGTCAAGGTGGTATAGGTGAGCTGTGTTTCCAGTAGCGTAACCTTAAAATGAAAATCCGTACTTCTTTGCTATTTTACATTAGTATTGCATATGTAACACAAATTTTTCTGTTTTACCAAGCCAGCTTAATCTAGTCCTCTCTTCAGTATCTTGTTGTCTTTATTGTCATTAAACAGAATTCAACACTATGTTGAATGTGAGCAATATATGCAGATAACTGATGTGCCTGCGACTTTGTTTGATGTAGTCTTAGGTCTTATAAAGAGTGATGGTAAAAGCGTTGCCCTTAGTTGTTTTGTTATTTTTTTCCTTCCTCTCTATTTCCTTCAGGTTTGACACAAAGGATTACCACCTTGCTTTGCCATACTACAGAATGTCAGGTTTATCCATGACTGAAGTTTTAAAGAGACTAGTTTCAGAAGGTGATGAAATACAGACATACGAGAGAGGATTTATATTTTACTTAACTCATTCTCTTAATGAAGACACAAATGAAGAATTAAGTAAGGTAGATATAAGTTGGTTTATTTGTAATCTGCTGATTTAGTTCTGATTTTAAGAACTCTGCACCAAACATCAGTCAATTTTCCTTTGAAAATGCTGAGCTGCTTTTTTAGTTTCACAGTTATTCTTTTTCACATTATTTTTATTTTCCCATTTTTGTTGAATAGCAAGCAGCACCTGTGATGCTTTGGGCTGCTTTCAAGCAACATCTTACAGGTTTGGCTATCATGATGCATGTTGCTAGTGATCTGGTTCCCACTTGCACAGAGACACTTCTGTTTTAGGAAAGCCCTGCCTCAAATTTCTGTCGTCTCTCACTTCTGTAGCAAAACAAACTACTTCTTTGAACATATTGTACAGATTGCTAAAAACAGTTCATTTTGGTGGTGGATGTTCTCCTAGCACTCCAGAAAACGGGTTGAATCACTACGAGTTAGAAATCCTTCACTTTTACCAGTAGGGATGAGAGAGGCAGGAAGTGCTCTGTGATTTGATAGCTAAGCTGAACTTGTCTGTTTAAAAAAAAAACCCAAACAAACCAACCGTGAAAAACAAAACAACAACAGAATGGCACTACTATCATATGCCATAGAAGACTGTATGTCTGAAAAGGTCTAAACTGTCAAATGGCTTTTATTTCAATAGGAATTGGGAAATAAAGTTCTCCAGATATTCTATCTTGCGGACCCTGTGCAGCTGCCTCACATCCTTTGCAGTCCCTGCATGAGAAGCGTATGTCCTTTGACAGCTGTGAAGTATCTTCAGAAAGTAGAAAAAATGATGCCATCAGTGGTCCTAACACTTACTAAGGCTTTCTTGGCTCTGAAAATGGGAGACCTGACAATGTATGAACACGAAATGGACTCCTATAAGGAGGTAAATCATGCTGAGAGCATGAGCTATTCATGCTTTGCAAAGTCCAAGTCAGTAGTTCGACTTGCAGTTGCATTTTACAGTAAAAGAAACTTCTGGTCACTCCCCTTCCTCCTGATATGCTGTGTAGACTCCACTGAATGTCTGCCGTAGCACTAGAATGGAGGGCTGGCATACACTGGGACTGTACAGTTTACTGTGCAGGTAAAGTAGTCTTGTCTTGGTGAAGACTTACCAAATAGGCAAGTTTTGAAGCTCTTAATTCTTGATCAATTAAATGTTGTTTACTGGGATGTAGCCAACTCTGCCAGTGCTCTCCACAGCTGCATGGGAGGATCGTATAGTAGCATTTCTACACCTCTCCACCTGTAATTAATATGTGATATGCCCATGAAAACGCTATCTGTATGCGAACAGCTGTTATAAAATTGCTCTTGAAAAGAATATTTGTCCGTTGTGCTCACAAACTGAAGTTTCTTATACAATTTCACATCTTATGTGGAATCAAAGCACTTAACTCAATTTATTAAGACCAGATCAGAACCTACTTCAGTGCTATCAAAGTAAGAATTCCTCATCACTGGGGGCAAAAATGTTAATGGAGCTGTCTCTGCCATAGATGTTCACATGTGTGAGACCAGTCTCTAAATTACTTCTCGTTAAGTTTGATCAAGACTGTGGAATATTCAAAGGTGATAAGAGTTTGAAACAGAGACCTTTTCTTATAGTGGGATATTGGGAGTCTAAACACTTTTGAAATAAATGGAGAGCTGTTTCAAAGTTAGATGTCATGCTTTGGTGGAAGAAGTCCTGCAGAGTTTTTAAAGTTAGCCATTTTTGAATTGCAAGGTGGGAACAGTGGGGAGCTGTTTCAAGAATTATATTCAGCACCAGCTACTTCTGCAGCACGATCAAATGAAAGTGCTGTGTTGGGAGCAAACGCACACTGCATGGATGTTATTTTGAGAATAAGGTGGTTTAGGCTTGAGTGGTTTTGGTTGGATTTTCTTTCTTTCTAATCTGATCTATTAAATGTATTGTATTGCACTTCACCTTTAAAAAAGCATTTTATTTCAAAATAGGGGAAAAAAAAACTTTCGGAAAGCTAATTTGAATTTTCCTTCTAGGTCTGCCTTATATTTCCTGTGTAATTAATTTAATTTACTTAGGCATAATTTTTCCACTGTTTTTAAAATGAGAATAATAATGTTGTTTGAGTCACCTTCGAAAGCACTCACGTACCCTGAAATACCTTTCTGTTGCACAAAGTACAGCACATTTTGATCATTGTTTCAGGGGTATTTTCAAAGTAAAAATCATACTTTAGCAAAGCAGTTTACCGAAATTTAGCAAAGTAGCCTCTTGAAAAGTCAGCCAGTGATTTTGCAAACCACCCTGTATATCAAGTATCTTGGATCTCTTTGTGAAATCCATCTTTCTTGTGTGCACACTAGCTCCATCTTTCAACAGCATGTCACTTTCAGTGTTTAGGCACAATGCCTGTTTTTCAGGAGTCACTGCTCCAGAATGTGGTTTGGATCTCTTGTCTCTGGAGAGCTACTCTGTGAACTGCAGAAGGGACTTACTTTCTTCCCTGACTACTTCCATCTAAATTTCACTGCCTGAGGAAATACTGAGTTTATTGAGTAGAATCATATATATATATATATATATATATATATATATATATGTTGGATTCTTTACCTGATTTATATCTAATTATACTTGTAGACAACACTGGCTTGTGGCTTCATTGGGCAACCACGACTCCTGCAGCAGCGTAAGGAAGGAATTGTCATGCCAACTGAGTTTGCTGTACACCTGAAGGAGATGCAGCCTGGTTTACTGGTGGCTGCCACTGTGGCTTTACATGAGAACAGTAAAATTGAACTGGAAGAAGCAGATACCTTTTTCAAGGTTGGTCTGTGATCATGTTTTTGCTTCTATTGTTTTCATAGTGACATTGTTGTGGGTAAGAAAAGCAGCCTCAGCTGCTCCTTCACTCACATTTCAGCATTTCTTCAGAAAGAGTGAGATGAGGGTTGGACATATTCTAGTCATGACAGATGGTTACAGAGTCAGAAACTGGACCTTCTGGAACAAAAGACTGGTTAAGTAAAGGCAAAAAAAATCCATTCAGTTTTTTGCTTTTACCCTATCATTATAATGGAAAATACCCTGATATCAGAGCGCTGACATTTGCTTCCTAGTGATTGCGCTTCCTAAGGCCACTGAAAAGTAACAGAATTTAAATTAATTAATTCCATAAGCTCCTTTTAAAGAAATCTTAAGGATTAAAACATACTTCGAAAGAATCAGGCTTTAATTTGAAGGTATATAATGTTCCGATGGTCTGTATAAATTGGTGAAAGAAAAGCATGTGTCTGCAGTTTATAAGAAGAAATACCAGTTGTTTTTCTAATATCCCTGAAATTTTCTTTCTTTCAACTGAGAATAGACAAACCTTTTCTTCTTTTATCTACAGTGAATAGCGACACTTGGGTTAAATATGTGTTCTTCAATGTACATGTGTTGCGGTCTTACTATATCTGTTACTGTGAAAGACGTGTATCAAAAAGAGCGTGTCATGGAGTTCCAACTAGAACAAGTGGTGGTGTTTAAAACCATTTGGAAACCGAGTAAAAATCCTTTTTGCTGGCACAGCAGATCTTAAAACATCTTCCTTGTGGGTCCTACCATGATACCCAGCTGAGCTACACAGTGTGTCTTATCATGGACTATAGAGTTTTCTTTTGAACACACCTACTTGTGTATTGGCATATATAAAAATCCTCCTCATTAGTGTTCTGTAAATACTTGCTGACATTTGTGCTGACATTTGTTCCTGGGCTTCTGGCAGTGGAGTAAATCTTGAAGAAGAAATAAAATCTGTTGGTCAGAATTGATTACCTTAAAATCATTTGATGAACTTTTTACTTTGCCTAGCACTGTATTACATGGAATTACAGGACAAAAAAGGAATCAAAATTCTGCTTCTAGTAAAAGTGAAAAACTGTTTCTTCTGTCTTTTCTAACTTTTGCTACTAATAACCACCATAGTCTAACTTGCTGTCTTCTGTTGTTTTTGTTCTTAGATGTTGTGTAGTAGCAGTGAAAACACTATTCCCCAGCTCCTGGTGGATTTCTGGGAAGCTCTTCTTGTAGTGTCCTCTCAGGAGGAAATACTTCAGGAGCTCCTATTGAGGGTTACTTCTCAGTATGTTTGGAGAATATCAAAGAAGCAACTTCCTGAGACTAAGCCATTGAAAACAACAGAGGATCTAGTAAGTTGTAAACCGCACAGAGGAAGTTTTAGGACTGCAGTGTTCCACCAAAATCTATCCAAGTACCATCCTTAGTACCTTATTTTAATTCTAGACAGTTTATCTCTTAAAAGAAGCAAGAGTGAAATCAAATAAGGTGGTGTGCAGTTACAAATTAGTATTGCTGGCTCTGGGCAGTCCTGCTCCTGGGGGAGATTTGCAAATATACTTCCAACAGGAATCTCAGCTCTGGATAGAAATAATGGTTTAAATAAAACAATGAGAATTTGTCAGGTGGATTATTTACAGTTCTAGAAAGCCAACTAAATAAAATTGTGTCAATGATGAATTCTAAAGAATTATGAACAGGAAAGCTGAAATACAGAACTAAATAGAAGTTTCCAGATTATTTGTTATTAAATTGCATGAACCGGGAAAGAAAGGGTAGGTGCTCTTCTAAATTATGCTATTTGAGATCAAAATGTTCTTTACTTGCGGTGAGTTTCACATGGAACTGTCACTAACAGAAAAGTTTCTTTTATTGCAACTTGATTCTGTTTTGTATAGATAAACTCCTGTCGTCATTTTGGGTTGATTTTCCCATGGGTAACTTCCATAATGTCAGTGGGATGTTCATCTGACAAAGATTACCATGAAGACATCTCAAGACTACAGGTATGAAACAGGTATTACATCTTACTGCTTACATCTTAGATTCACTGTGCAAACGTTCATGTATGGATGAACAACTTTCTCCAGTAGACTCTCCTCCTTCTTCCCCCATAAGTTATCCAAGCCGAAATAAATGGTCGGCTGAAATGATGGAAGAAAAAAATACTGAAGAGTTCTGTTGATAAGCATATTTACATTTGCATCCACTCTGAGTTTTGCTCTCAGTTTTCAGCAACATTTATTAAAAGAAGTATCATTTCAGAATTATTCCAGCAAGTAAGGGCTTCTGTTCTAAGGTTATGGTTAGTATTTTTTTGCAACGTTTGTCTTAAATCAAAACAGTGCTTTTTCTTCTTGTCTTCAGTCTCTTTTATGTAGTCAGACAATCAATATAGCTTCAGTTCTGCCTGTTTTGGAGCCCCTGACAGAGGCTGACAATGTCGGCCTCACCATCCGTGTTCTCTGCAATACCCATCTGGGCAAGTATGAGGAAGCCATTGACCAGCTTCTCAAAAGGTGTCCTGATGCAGCTGTGTTCTACGCTCAGCATGAGCTGAAAGGTGACAATCAGGTGCGCTACTTCCAATACAGTTATTCACTATCATTTGGGGTTTTTTCCCTAACTGAAATGCTGTATGTACAGATGGACTCTGGATGGATCACACAGCCTAGCTTTCAGACAAAGTAAATTGCTTAGCTTGCATTGAACCTCTTCCTTGGCATTTAAATTCCTTAACTCAGTCCCCAGTAATTGTAATGGAATATCTTCTCCTCCAGTTTCTTTTGTCACTTACTTTATACATTATAGTAAACTTAAAGTGTAGTCTTTTCAGAGGGCAGAGTGCCTCAGAAAAGAGTAATATGTTCCTTTTCCACAGTAAATGAAAAGCTAGCTAGTTTCTCACTAATTGACTATGCTTTAAATTGTCAGTGTTTATAATGTGAAATCTTAGTGGTAAGCTAACTGATAAGAGAACATGGTCCTTTGAATAAAATTGCTCTTAAGTATGTTCTTCCCGTGTTCTAGTGACATCTTCTGACCTTCTAGCACCAGAATGGTACCGGTACACTAGTGGAAAGATTATGTCCTTATGTCCCATTTTCCCATTAGGCCTCTATACAGTTGTAGTGTTGGAACTGATTTTATTCTAATGTTCCAGGAATACAGGAGTTTATTTCCATTGCCCAGCACAGCTACTCAATTAATTGTATGCAGCTCTACTGACCAGAGTCAGCAAAGGTGATCTCTACCAGACGGATGTACTAGAACTCTATGCAGAACCAGATTTGAGCTTTTTATTCAGATCTGAAAATAGTTTCTGTGATTGTTCCCATGTTAGAGTAGAATGTGAGGTTGCAGTACTGAATCTGAACACAAGTGAACGAAAATAGTTACCCAAGTTTCAAAGAAGGAGGAAAGAAATCCCTTTCCTTCTCTCCATTCTTATCAACAAAATTGTGCACAAAGCCTAATTTACTCCTACAGCTGTGTGAATGAGACAGATCAGGTCAGGAGAGAGAGCAATGCTATTCACCACTTTCCATGGAGCTGTTTTGAGAGAAAATAAAAAATTCTCTGACTGCGTTGGTATTGCTAATTACGTGACTTTTTTTGTTTTCCAAACTTTTTTCTTTAGAGATATGAGGGACACTGTGTAAAGATTTTTGAGCAGAAAAAAGTTGCACTGAAGACTGAAAAACACAACATGTGCAAAATCACTGCCTTTCAAAATATTATATAAACTAATCATTGAGTTCATAATAACTGACCTGTATTTGTACACATCTGAGCTTAGTTCAGGGTATTTTTAGCAGGTCTTTCATACTCTTAATGGCAGTCCTTGTTGATTTACACTTTTGCTATGGGGTTTTTTGCATTAGGCTCTGTGGTGGAACAAGCTGCTTCCTGAACTTTGCAAGAGAGCTAGACTTACTGGAAATGACTGCCCTGTTCTTATTTCATCACTCAGAGGTAAATCAGTGTAACTCAGCTCCAGAAGGCTTTGTACATCAGCTAACGTTCTTAATAACTGTTCAGACTAAGGACTACTGATAGGATTTTGGAAAAATGGGGATCTTTTTCTTCGGCTAAAGCTAATACAGTTTAGCAGCCTTTTTGGTCATTAGCACAGAATTCTGCAATGTAGTCAGTGTAGGCTCATAAAAATCATGGCATTCATTTTGTATTGAAAACAGGTAAATTGTTGTAATCATACTCTTTCTGTATAGGTCAGGAATAGACACCGTTAAAAAACCTACTAAACAGACCTAGTTGTGATTGGTTTTTTTCCTGGGCTAAGTGACTATATGGTTCCTAGGTAACAGGCTGCTGTTGATAACACAGGGGAGGCTTAAGTATGTTTTGACACACATATGTATGATGTATTGGGTCACAGACTGAAAAAACCACAGTGTGTTAATACTAGAAGTAGAGAAATACACCCTAGTAGTTCTGTAGTCCTATTGTTACAAGTTTGTAAGAAGTTAGTAATACTGGGTATAGCTGAGGGGCCAGTGTGATTGTTTTGACAAATTAAGAGTATTAAATAAAACACATATATTGTTAAAAGTTTGCCATTGGAATGCCTGAGAAAAACAACATTGTGGGATTGGATTGTGCAGCACAGGTTGCTGTGCTCTATCATAAAGCTCTAGTTTCTGGTGCCAGCAGTTTTTCTTTGGAATTACTTCCATGCAGTAACTGTGCTGTAATGGCTTAAGAACATAACATTACACAGCTTGGTCTGAGAAGCTTCTTGCAAAGCATCCAGTTTTACAGATAGTGTTTGTTGACTTAGGGTACTAGTAAGATTTCTAGGGCTTGCTCTGCATTTCATCCAAAACATGTGAAGTACTAGATCAGACTTCATTAGCGTTAGTGCTGTATGTAGACCCCATGAGTCAAGATAGAGGTATGGTTTTAATCTAAGTCATAATTTCCGTTTACTTTTTAGATTTCCCATAGTTGTGTTTGCACTCAAATGTTTATGTCTCAAATTCCATTCCAGTTGCAATATTTAAATAATTTGATGACTTTAATTAGTAATTACATTGTTAATGCTTTGGGGTTTTTTCTTTGTTCTAAACTCAAAATACCTAAACAATATTTTCTCCCCTGCTCTGAGCAGAAACTTTAACAGTTGTTGCAATGGAACTGGACCTAAGGGATTTCCTCAGTCTTCTACCAGAGGATGGAACTGCAGCATTTTTTCTGCCACATCTTCTTCACTGCAGCCAGAGGAAGCTGCTGACGTAAAACAATGAAAGTCTGCTATCCACTCAACTACAAAGAATGTGCTGTAATAAAAAAGTAAAGGAAACAAACGGTAGAACTCCTTATAAGGTACCGTGGGACTCCCTTCACATACATCTTATGTCAACTACTGAAGGACAGCTGTTTCCTGAGGCAAAGTATCTGTTTTGAAGCTAATTCTGGTGCCAAAGCAGCTAGGAAATACAGACTCTACGGTACAAGTGAACACACAGTGTTCACTGAAAGTAAAGTAGAAAATCAGTCTTAAATCTGTGTTAGTTGGATCAGTGACCTAGGGAGGAATTCAGGCTCAGGCATGTGTCTAACTGTGCGAGTAAAAGTGAGTACCTTACTCTTCCAAGTGGAATTGGGCCCAACTGGCTTAATTTTGCAACATAGGCATTTCCTTGAATTCCAGCTGGCAAAATCAGGCTGCTGCTCTGTCATCTTAGTTACATACCCAGGCAAGTGTTATACTGAAAATGTTTTAATTTAGCAATTCGCAAGAAAATGCCATTAATCAGAGAGAAACAGAAGTGGAAGATATGGACTACTGTTGACTTGCTGGTCTTCGTTTTCTTTCTTCTCCTGTTATGCTCAGTCAGTAGACAGCATTTGAAGTATCACTTGGCCATAAATCCAGCTGAAAACTCTTATTTCTTCTAGGGTTTTTGGTAAGCATCTCAGGTGCTTGTGCACATGTGTACTGATGTTTGTCTGTCTTGTGAGCAGAAAGCATCTTTCTGCTGCTTCAGAGCTGGAATTCAGTCATAATAAACTGTGACGTTTGTAACTTTCTTAGGAATGTAGTTTGGGGTTTTTGGCAATTACCAAAAATACGGTGACTCCCGTGATGCCATAATCATCTAAACCATCTATAGGCCTAATCAGCTGACACTGACTCTATCAAATGTTTTCACTGGAGTTGCAATGTTATTTAAACCTGTAGAAGCCAGTCAGAAGAAATCATCTATATTTCAGCTAAAATACATTAACCAAAAAAAAAAAAAAAAAGGAGAGAAATCAGAAGTAGTTTAACTTACATAGCATTCCTGCTACAGGTAAAATCAGTGATCGGATTTACTGGTAGGCATTAGGCTGATTTCAGTACAATCTTTAAAAAAGACCGAAGCGATTTCGGCTTACAGAGAAACAATTTCATTCCTACAGATATAAAGCCCAGATATCTTGCTTTCCCAGCCTGTCCTATACGTCTTTCCCCCTCATTTCACACAGCTCTAATATGAGGAATTGGGTTATTGAAACACACCTGGATGGCATGACCATGTCTGCTCTTACTGTTCTCATTTTTGACCAGCATCAGCCATGCTCTAATACTGCTGCATCCATCTGTCAGGAAACGCTTTCTTTTTCCTTTGCCAAGGGCTGCAACAGCAAAATGATTCCACTGCGGGAGTTACTTAAGAGTCATCAGAGCAAAGCTCTTCACTGCCATAGTCACCAAATTTTGGCCTTCGCTGTCTTCCATTTCATCAGGCTTATTTCAGTGTAATTTTGCCTTGGAATTATTTTCATAACAGAAAACCAAATCTTTTAAATTCACACTCTTGAAAGATAGTACTGAATAAAATTATAAAGTAATTCAACAGAAATAATAGAACTATTTTGTTAACTGCTCAGTTATACATACTGCATATATTTTCAGTGTGAACCTATGGATAAAGTGATAATCAAATTCCTGTTTTCTAAGCAGCTACTACGAACATACCTTTCTAGTAAAATGTGACAGTAGGATAACAGATATCCCAAATTTTTCTGTTCTTCAGGGCTATTTGCAAACTTAAAGTACATTTCATTAGCTCTTCCATGTTCCTCAGCTGCTAAATAACATGCATTAGCCGTGACCTAGAATATGTTTCGCTTGCAAGATACTATCTTCATTTATAGAAAAATATATTTATAAGCTGTTACATCCATTCAGCTGTCTTAGTTTGTGGTTGGTTTCTTAGCCATGGCCACTATGTAAAATCTTCCAAAACATGTAGAGATGAGTGGTCCAGAAGAGAGTATTTTCCAAGAAATGCTTCACTGAAGGTAGACTTCGGAGGATCACTGTGTTAAAATGCATTCATCATTCTTGAGTGCCTGGCATGCCCTTACATTTGAACTGATTGAATAATCTTGGGAACAGAGACTTGTCTAGAAGGGAAAAAATAGCTTTTTGTTACATTTCATCAGAAGAATAGTCTGTGTATTGGGCCAACAGTCCAAAATGAGCACAGAGGATCCAAGTACCTTCTGGCCAGTTATTGTGAGTTGGATTTGAAAACAACTTTAAGATGCACTGAAGGGTACATTTTAATGCACTCTAGATGGCTAATAATAAAAAATCCAAGATACTGCTGATACAAGTTGAAAGTCTGTTTTTACTTGTCTTTCTTGTACTCTTAAATTAGCCCTGTTATTGTCTGTGGAGGTTTGGCATAACATACTCTGTAAATCAGAAGTGTTTATAAAATAGAATTAGGTTGTGTTTCACATGCCCGTGGTTTATCAAATAGAATTAGATTTTCTGTTTAACATTTCATTCTGTATTTTTAGTACAGCTATAAACATAAATCATATAGTTGTGTGTGTATATATATATATATATACACGTACATCACAGATTTTGAATTATTTCTACTGTTCTCTTTCTGTCAGTTAACTACAAGAAATACCTTACGCTCTGTCTTTTGAGTACTGGAAAGTGTTGTTTTTAAAATTGTATTAACTTTAGAAACAAGAATTTTCAAAATTCTTCAAAATTTAGGATTTTTCACTGGTAATATTGCTAGAGCAAGGTAATAGTGCCTGTAAAGCTACAACATGCCCTTGAGAAAGTAAACACGCTTAGTTTTTCACTACTTCAGCTGTATAGGGATGATGAATTCAGCTGTATTTGCCAGCTGTGCTTGTTTTGAACAAAGATTGAGATGAAGTCTGACACTACTGGCACTTCTTGGGTACAGAAATACTCTGTCTCATGAAGAATTCTTTTTAAATAAAAAAATCTGTCACTTAGATTTCATGAATGGTAAGTCAAAGTAATAGTCAGTTATCATCCAGTCCTTTAGCTACTTCACTTTCCTGAGCAGCACTGAGGGAAGTATGACCAGGTGGCTTGTACCATCTTGGCTTCTGGACATGGAATATTGCTGGGTGCCTGAACTGGTTCTAAGTATGCTGGCCTGTCTGTGAGCCTCATTGTGCATCTTTAAACATAATGAACATTACGAAGCTAGATGGCTCTTACCTTCCTTTGGGAGCACAGTGTAGGTCGTTTCCATGCCTGCGTGGATGTGGTCAGTAACATGACAGTGTAACAGCCAGGTTCCAGGGTTCTGTGGGGTCATTTCCACAGTTTGAAATGTCCCAGGGAACAGATCAAAGACATCTGCCCGGTAAACCCCTGTTTGCTTCAAGACAAAAAGATGCAACAGTTTAACTGTGTTAAACACACTTTCTGTGTGTCATTCCTTCCGAAGCATCACTTTGTATATCCACTTCATGCTCCAAAGTTTAATAAACTAGCAGCTGAGTGGAAATGAAGGAAAACTATAGCTTCTGTCTTACCACAGCTGTGAAAAATTCACAACTATCTTGTTGAAGCAACTGCTGAGGTTACCAGTGAGCAAATGCTACTGGCAGATACTCTCCGGCTCTTGTGTGCTGATCAAGTACAGGTTTGAGGCATAAGAATCTTACAGTCAAAGTACAAGCCCTGCTTAACAGTGGCTTTTCGCCATAGATACCAGTCCTTGGTATTTGACTTACCTCTCATTCTGAACACAGCAAGAAATAAGTGAAAAAGACCTGATACCTTATAGTCAAAGCTGTGGCCATGGAAGTGTGCTGTGTGAATGTCTATCTCATTGCCCATTCCCATCAGATACCAGCTGACGTTATCTCCCACATGCATAGTCAGGCCATGCAGATTTCCAAACACCTTCCCATTAATGGCTAAAAAGAAGGAAAGACAGAGAAAACAAATAAGGTTTTGTGTATTGTGTATTGTTGATCTCTAATATAATACAGATTGAAAGATTTGAAAGCCAATGCCAGACAAAAGTAATGACTTTGGACAGCACATTATGAACGGTTGTGTTTATATTCCACATTAAACTAAAAAGAAAGACATAATAAAGAAAATTTTCTTGCTGTACACCATTGCTAATACTGAAGTTGAAGAGTTGCAGATCTTTAAAGAAAGATCTGCAATTCCTGCAGCTCTTTGTAAAAGAGTAAGCTTTACAAAGACATGCTTTCAGGATGCACGTAGCCTTTCCAGCATATCCAGAATAGTTGTTTACTGACATCAAATCAGAACTTCAAATTTCATTTTTATTTTTCCTCTACTCAAAACTTCAACATGGAAATATACTAGGGGATGTTGTTCTTGTTGTTTTGTTGTTGTTAGGCGTTTTTTTAACTTGTGAAAAAAAAAAAGTCCTTCACTGGCAGTAGCAGTGTTTTCAAACAGTTTGAGTAAAATTTTTCAGACCTTCTGTCCTGGAACTGGAAATTCAGGAGGCTGAGAAAGTTGAATTTATATGCAGTACTTTCAAATATATAATTTTATAGAACTCCCAGAGCTCTAGGAACTAAATTGGGAAACATACCATGCATTTTATTACTTTCAAGGAATTCTTCATCCTCTTTGTCAACAAGGTGTGGGTTGGTAGAATAGGTTTTAATGTTTTCGTCCAAGTACCATGACTCATTTTCATCAAAAACCATAAAGAGAAGAGCAAATTGAACTTTTTTTTTTGTATGAAATGATGGCAGATAGTGTCTATGACACACAACGAGTGTGCCTATTAATCCGCTGTAAGTGTCCTGAAATGACAGATGAAAACCCACATAACTGCAAGATGTAACTAAGCAGAAGTACTTCTAATGGCATACTTGAATCCTCTTACTATCTTCATGGCTGTCAGTATCTGGGAATAAGGGAAGCCAGTGTCAAACAAAGTTATTTCTCCACTGTTAGCTGCTACCCAGGGATCAAGCTCAATGAAGACTGCCTCTTTCTCATCTCTCACTATAAATAAACATTTATTCCGTATTAACTTATTGCTCTTTTTTTCAAACTGTTTTTATAATTTTGAGCTTGATTTCCATTCAAAACATACTTCTTGACACTTTATTTGTATTTGTTGAGACAAAGGCAGGAATACATTCATTTCCATTAAAAATACTATGTTAAGCTAATTCGTGCTTGGTAAAAAACGGCAGATTTGTGTTTCACAGTTGCTTGTTAGTTTTCCCACAAATGACTGATTGAAGACTGAGCAAGCTATAAAGTGTTAGCTCTAAGAAGGGAATCTGAGGTGATCTATACCAACAGCAGAACAAGCAGGAAGCAAAACCATGAAAGCCTGTGACATTCAATTTCTGCCCTGACTTTCTTGCAATTTGCCTTCAAGAAACATTTAAATTCAAAGGTATGGTAATAGGGGAAATAACTTGGCAGAGAAAGCAGAAAAAATTTCAAATTCATCTCCTTCGGCTATATCTATGTTGGAGACTTGAACAATACCAATAATATACCTTAACAATGTCCACTGTTGAATGGTATGCCCATGCAATACAATGTGAATCTCCTTTCTCAGGACTAGATCTCTCTGGGATTTTCCAGACATATGTTTTTGTTTCACCTGAATTAAATAAGGATCAATTAATTTTTGAAGTTTTCAGTGTGCTGAGCTACAGGAGGTCATCCTGAAGCTAATGTTACCTCCATTTACAGCTTATATTTATCTTTAACTTCCCATTTACTGCACTGGCTAGGTGATGGCCCCTTCTGCAGATCCCTGATTCTTCTTGACAGCAATTTTGTGTGTGTGTCTGTGAGTGTGTGTCTGCATTGTCCAGTTCACCATACTTAATAAAGTCGATTGCATCTTTTGTAAAGATCGCAGAGGAATTTCAGAAGTAATAGCATAAGCTACGCTTTCCCTGTGGTGCCAAATCTGTTTGCTTTCGTGAAAGGTGCAGCCACGTCGCGTTAAAAAATTACTGATCAGTCAAGGACTAGGATACGTAGCAGTAGTTAGCAGGGGCATTTGAACTGTAGAAATATTTGTCATAATCAGTGTCAAAAATTTAAGAACTTGAGGTAAGACAAACAAAAATTATGTCTTTCCTGCTATTTGGAAGCTTGCTAAATCTTACCGGAAGTCCTGATGTTACCTGCTGGAAGTAAGGAAGGGTGGTTTGATACCTGGGTTAGTTACAGCAACAACAGAACTGTCTGTTTTCACTCCATGGGCATGGATAGAGTAAGGTCTTGATGCTAAGTTCTTAAAAACTACTATAATTTTATCTCCAATATTTGACACAAGCAGTGGCCCTGTTGGATTGAAAAGAAAGATTAACTTGGTTTTACAAAACATCAGAGCAGACAGAGAGCCAGCTTGCTGTGTTCAAATTCACAACATTGTTTTATAATTCAGCTGAAAACTGTATAAAGATGATGTTCACTATGCCAACTTGAGATGTTGAAGTTAGGCCTCTAAGTCTCAAGTTCTGAGCACCTAGTGCATACCTGAAGTCAGTTTGGATGTTGCTGCCCGGTTTTATGCTGACTTAGGAAAAACTGACCTCTGATCAGGCAGCAAACCAAAAGGTTTTTTCCCTTGTAAAGCAAGCAATGTTACCTTGCAGGGAAAGCACCACAATAAAAGCAGCAATTCAGTGTAGGTTTTCCACTTAGACTGAGGCAATTTTTGTGGGTAGTCTTGTGCTCAATATTGTTCAAATAGTATCTTTTGATTTGTGTCACTGCATTTTTTGCGTTTTCAAAACTGAACATGATGACTTTACCTTGAATTTCCAGGTGCTGCTGCTCCTTTCCTCTGTTTTTGGGAGTACTGAATGTCTGATCGGTGTACTCGTGGTACACTACCTTTTTGTACTTCGAGCCAATGAATTTGTCATTTTTATTTAAAAATGGGTTGCCAGGGCTGCCAAAAGAAGAAAGAAAGGTGTTCCTTCAGGTACTTTAGAACATCTTTTGCAGGTATGTCAATTAGGTATCAAGCAAGAACCTGGCTCAGTGAAAGAGTAATCTCATAAACTGCTAGTATCTTCAACATGAAAACATTCTTCTTAAGCTGGGAGGTTTCTCTTTAAAAGGTTAAAAACCCCACTATAAATAGATCAAGTCTCTATGATACTTGAAAAAATGCTGAGTGCTTGGCCTGGCAGCTTCAAATTGGAAGAAGACACATAGCAACTTGCATACTGAAAAATAGAGCCTTTGGCGACTTGTGTACATCTGAAATGAAGCCTAAAACTTGTAAAGCTGAAGTGCCTTGTTGACATTAAATGTGAGGGATTCTTTGCTGAGATCATGGTGGCTGGACACAATAGGGGGAAAAAAACTGGTTACAGCATAGTCCATATTACTTGTGCTTAGAATTATGTCAGAGTCCACTAGTATACAGGGCGAGGAAATGTGCTATCAAACTGAGGAAAAAGAAGATACAGTTATGTTAATAACAAATTACAGTTATAATCTGCAGTTATTCAGGTGGAACACAGAAATTCATCATTCTTGTTTAGCCTTTTCTGCTAATTGGCAGGAGTTATTTGATCCAATCGGTTTTCTCTCATTGAGATTCAAACACTGGAAATAAAACACCAAGACAACAAGCTTCATGGTGAGTGGCATCAATCATGGACATACCTTGTGTAAGCTCATGAAGTTGAGAGGGGTCAAAAAGAGCCTTACTGAGACCACAAATAAACATGAGACAAAGACTTGTTTATCAGGATATAGTCATCATAGATGTGATGACAATGAACATTTTAAGCTTTCCACATCAAGGACTACCAACATGAGTAAATAATAAATGCGCATGCACTATCCAGGATCCATTAAAATCTACACCTGTCCCACAGGAGATCTGTGCTGGACTATTTCTCAAACATTGTGCTGTCTGGCTCAGTTACATGGCAACACTACTGGGGAAGGACCACAAATTCCAGTGAGCCCAAAAAAATATATGTGAAAAGAAAGTGTGTCTAGAAATGTCTGGAGGAGGAAAAGGTTCAGAGGAGAAGTGAGTTGCTCCTTTGCTTTTTTTGCTTTTTTTTCCATGTGTGTATTCCAAAGTACCTTTCCTCATGGTATTGATGCCGCTCAAATTCCCATGTCCTGTTAGGAGAATAGTCCCATTCAACTTCCACTGCAGCAATGTAGTAAATCTTTTCATGCAAATACACAGATAAATCTACATTCCACCAATGACATTTTTTCACTCTGTAGTTCTGTTTCATGCCCCCGGTGTAGTGGTCTGTTGTCAGGCAGGACACTTCAAAAACTCCTGGAGGTCATATAAGAAACAAAGACTTGAGGAGACCGAGACACAGGTTATTGCTCATATAAGGTCCAAAATCTTTGTGCACTATGGCTACTTCTAGTAATAAAATTCAGCATACAGAGGAGCTAGAAAGATCAAGGCTTTAGCAATAAGAACATATGTCCTTACAGTTTGCTGCCCTTCAAACACAGCTGTACACAGTTTTAGCACCAGGATCAATATACCAGCTACTTAAAGCTTGTCTCTATGCACAAAACCTTCATAGGTAACAGTTTCTGCATTCCTAACAGAATTTTTAAACAAGACATTTACCTTCAGAATCAGGCTTCATAATAGCTGTAAGAACTGTATGTGGAAACAGATTTGCTGTATCCCTTCTGGTTCCTTTAGTTACAAATGTGTTTTCTGAGAAGTATATCCCGTGGACATCAACTTCTGAACCCAAGCCCATCAAATGCCAGGAAACAACACTTCCTTTACACATCTCAAGACCAGGCTGATTTCCATACATAAAACCATTAATGGCTATAGAAGATTTGAGAAAGCAAACCCCACCTTGATTAATATATTACTTAATTCTGCAATAGAGATTAATTAATAAACACTTCAGATGTAATGTCATGCCTTAGACTGACAAGAAATATCAGTAATAAAATACTTTATCACATCAACAAAACTAAAGACTCGGTTCAAGCAAAACAGCTTTTAAACCCCAGCGTTTAAAAATAATTTCTAACTATTTCCCTTTTCAGTGTCTACAGCATGTTGCTGCCTTGACCAACTAGAACTTTCCCTGCTTTCTACTCGTCACATATTCAGGATGCATAAAGGATACCACTTTACACCCTGCAACACCCTCCAGCCGTACAGTGGAGGCAGTCTGAAGTTTTTTTTTAGTTTGCATTACTAACCCTTTCTAGATAGTCCTTTGCAACACTTTCAAATCCTCGGCTTCAGAGGTACCGCTGAATCCTCAGCACCAAGAGTCTGTAAACAGGAATGGCCCTGAGGGGAAAATTTTCAAAAATGCACTAACAAATATACTTAAAGATTAGGACTTACTGGCAGGGCTAGAACCTGAGGGTAAAAATGTCTTTTCCCATGAAACTTGAAAAACATTTCTGCAGTACTAAAACACAATCAGTTCTGCCCTATTAAAGAAGCAAAGACTCATTCTGAGACAAAGTCCAGCCAGCAGGGTGAGGGAGGGGATCCCCGCCCTCTGCTCACACTGCTGAGGCCACCCCTGCAGGGCTGCGCTGAGTTCAGGGCTCCCCAGTACGGAAAACATGAACATACTGGAGAGAGGGCAAAAAAGGGCCACAAGGATGATGAAGGGACAAGAAAGCATCTCTTCCTACGAGGAAAGGCTGAGGGAGCTGTGACCCTTCAGCCTGAAGAAGAGTCAGCTTGGGGGATCTCACCCACCTGTACAAACACCTGCAGGGAGAGTGCCAAGAGGACGGAGCCAGGCTCTTCCCAGTGGTACCCAGTGATAGGGACAGAAGCCCAAGTGACACTAACAGACACCAACTGACACACAGGAGGTTCCCTACAATCATCAGGAAACACTATTACTATGAGGCTGACCAAGCACTGGCAGAGGCTGCCCAGAGAGATGGTGGAGTCTCCATCCTTGAGGATGTTCAGAAGTCATCAGGACATGGTCTTGGGCAAGTGGCTCTGGGTGGCTGTACTTGAGCAGGGGGTTGGACCTCCAGAGGTCCCCTCCAACCTCAACTGCTCTGTAGCTCTGTGAAAAACCTCCTTTCAGCTACATCATCTGTAGAGCAGAGGTCAGTTTTGTCTTGCTGTCTGGCTGCGCTCGTAGTGGTTGCACACAGGCCGAAGACATAATTCCTCCCTCTGTCTGCTCAAAGTGGTACATTAACCATGCTAAATCCTCAACTGCCGTGCGAGACACCAAACGGCTGGCATTACACTTTGAACCGCCACATTTAGTTGAAACTGAATTGCACTGAAATGTTTTGGGCTTTTTTCCACTGGAAAGGAATGAAATGTCTCTGCACTATACAGCTTTCCAGCCTCAAACATGAAACCATAAAAGTAAAAACCTTATTGTATAAATTAATATTTGGCTAACTAATAATTTTCTTACAGTGCATTTTGTTAGACTCTTGGAAGTCTTCATCATCTTTGTCGATTTTATCAGGACTTAGTGTAAACATCAAAATATTATCATCCAAATACCAGCTCAGATTCTCATCAAATACTGTGGCAAGTAGAAAAAACTCCATGTTCACATTTTTCTGTTGAGAAGAAATAGTAGAAAGAAAAATAGAGATGAGTGAACAGAAAATGTCAGGGAGAAAAATCCAATGCTCATAATTTATGAGTACAAGTCACAAAAGAGAGTAAATACATACACTGATACTTCATTCTGATAATTTCAAAGCTCTGTAACTGCTGTATCTGGTGACTAAGTATCTAGTGCTGATGCTCTTTCTACCAGCAGGGACCACCTCTGGAAGTGAGTTTGTATTTTGGTCTTTAAAATCTCTACATTTTCCTAGAGATTCTCATCATAGCTGAGACTTGAATGCCCGCAGCTGCTCATGATGATGGTGTTTCCACATTGCAGTGACTGTCTATCTGGAGCCAGACTGAAAACCAACCCCACTTTCTTCATGTTGTGTATTCCCCTTAGGACATGGGTGAAACTGTGATGTGGAGAGAAGGTGGTGCAGTCTGGAAGCAGAAATCAGATTCAGCTGTGACGATGCAAATGTTTCCATTTTTCTTCTTTGACTGACCTGTTTCCCAGAAGAAAGCAGAGCTCCTTTCCTGCACACCAGGAGAGGGCCCACAAGGCCAGAACTGGTGTCTCTGACTGCATCCACGGCTGAGTAATAAAGCCAGGTTAAACAGTCTGGGTCTTGGTCTGTGGGACCCACATCTTCTGGCACATCCCATTCATACGTAAATGTAGTGCCGGGACTCACATGAGAGGCTGAAGATTTGGTACCTATTATGGAAATCAGCATTGGGAATTATGCCAAGTGAACAGTCTTTCTTGTATCACCTTTAACACACGGACAGGTAAGACAGTGCGTGCTCAGATGCTCACCTCTGGGAGCAGTGCCATACTGCTCCCCTGCCTCGCTCCTGCGGTAGCTCACACCGTGGGGCTGGATGCTGAACGGGCGGCTGGCGTTGTTCCGGAACGTCACCCTGATGCGCTCACCCACTTCAGCCTTGATCACAGGCCCTGGAAAAGTGTACGTGGTCTAATTACAGGATATTTCTATCAAATGGTGTACAGGTCACCACAAACTTACGGCATTCAGTGTCTGGCTGCTTTTACCCTTGCACGAGGAATCCCCTAGGCCTCTGTTGCCACAGACCAGGTCCCTGGCATACGGCCTGAATCACACAGCAGCCCAGCAGCAACCATTCCCAGTTCATGTGGAGGCTCAGTGACTTTCAGGACAGTTCCTCTCTTTGGAAAGAGATTTACAGACACTAGCACCAACCCATGCCAGAAGCAGCAAGCTTATCAAGAGGACTAGACCTACCTAGCCTGGCCTTGTAATTCAGAGTGTGACCTTTGGAGACCATGGCATGCTCCTACAGGGAAGCTGGGTACCATGACAGCCTTGCATTCGAGAGCTTCTTTACACCTTGGGGTAAACCACAGGCACTAGCAACTGCTGTAAGCAGGGAGAGCTGGGGGCTTCTCCTTGGAGCTGGGGGCACTGCTCGCTGACCAGTGGAAGTGACTGTTTACTCTCATAAATCTTTGACATGAAAAAATTTTAGACTGTCTTACCGAGGAGTCCAAGATGTGCTTCCTCTGCAAGCCTTTTTTTACGTTCAGTGAAAGAACCATCTGTGTATTCTTTGTAAATTGCTTTTTTATAGGAGCCACCAATTCTTGTCCCACTTTGTTCAAAAAAGATGTGAGATTCACTGTGGGAAAGAAATTGCAGTAGATGCAAACGGTTCAAGTCAGAATGCTCAGCTGTACAAAGGCAGTCGGACCTCAGCCGTGTTTTCTGAGGTATGACATGCTGAGTTTGTCATTTGGGTTTCTTTTCAGTGGTATGGCCACACACTTACATGCAGTCACATATAAGATGTGCAGGAATCCATTATCCTTCGGTAACTTCTCATTAAGAAAAAGCCACTGTGGTGTGTTGCCCTTACAAAGCCAGTATGCTTAGAGACTCACAAACGATGATTTCTAGTTAACATTTCATAACCTTGAGTTTACTCTTCTTTTAATTAGATGTTACAAAAATTCAACAGGAGCAGATACAAACACCCAGAATATGTAACATCTATATACAAAGTGAGAAGATTCAGTCTACACTTTTACTAAAACCACTACACTCTCTAAGAGAGGACCTTTCAGTGTTTCCCAAGCATTATTCAAGCAATGAACTGTGACTCGTCGCTTGTGGAAGAGGTAAGTATGCTTTAACTCACAGGTGAAAAACTTGAGGAATCAATGTATTCAGTGAATTGATCCAGGTTCAATGTGAGATGTGAGATGAAACACAGTGCAAAGGGAAAAGCTATCTCATGCAAGCTGTTTCCTAGATGAGATACTGTTAGCGTGAGTGTTGTCATCTAAGGCGATGGCTATGAACTCCTACTTTATTCCCTAACTCAGAATAATCAACCATCTTGAATAATCAGGAGTCACATCCTACATATGACATAATAATTAATGTTAATCCCAGTGAAATTACTAACATAGCAGCAAAATTTAAAGTAAGATTACAAGGAAAACAATTGACCTAATTTGGTCTGATATTTATTCCAGCGTTAATATTTAAGCACAGATGAGGACAACGACCAATTCTGCTTAAAAGTCAATTCTACCATATGTCTTACCTTTTTTAGCATGCTTAAGTCAGTTCTGCTTGGAAAATAAGAATTCTTTAATTAGAGGCACTTACCTGTCAGCAATTAATTCTTGTCCTGTAAAATGATTCACTGCAGATGGGCCATAATTCCAGATGATCTCTTCAGCAGCAATGAAGTACTGTCTTATATTTGTACTCTCATTGCGATCTGGGGTGGATT
This sequence comes from Platysteira castanea, assembly GCA_013397175.1. NCBI lineage: Eukaryota > Metazoa > Chordata > Aves > Passeriformes > Platysteira > Platysteira castanea. The sequence continues at coordinate 88,699 of VYXC01008357.1, forward strand.
TCTTACAATCTTCTACTTTAAAAAGGGCTTGCATACCACCTGGAAAAAAAAGAGGTAGAGAAACCTAGGGAGAAGGAACTGTATCTTGTTTTCTCTTTGCCTGCATCCAACAGCTCTTCTGTTCCCTGAACAATTCCCACATCATTGATGGATATGAAAATCACAAAGTGGAAGATGAATGCTATAAAAGAAGCCATGCCAGCTGAGCTAGGATATAGAAACACAGCCGTGGTATCTACAGCAGGCAGACAGGCGCAGTAAAGGGCATTCTCCTTGTGAAGCTGCAACTGGCATAGCAGAGAAGATTAGGGTAGGGTGGGCACAGTGCTGTCAGTGAACACTTCAGCCAAGGTCAGATGTTACCAGACTGACCATTCTCCATCTAAATATAGTCAACAGTTTGTGGAACTCCCAAGTCTCTGCATCCTAAGGGAAGCAGTTAGCAAATCTGCTTGCTGGAGACACAAATAATGTAGTGAAGAGAGCCCTTTTACAGTTATAAATCAGGCCAGTTTGTAGGATTTAAGTCTTGTCCAGGACACTTCATCCATATTAGGACGTTGCTTAATGTGATAACTATTTCAAAGCTTGAAACCTCTGTGTAGTTCAATCTGTAGGTTACATACTTCTTTTTATATAGTAGTTTTCAAATCTTGGAGAATGATTTCCAGTTCTGTGTTCTTTCCCACTTCTGTGACAAATTACTTCCCTCACTTACGGGAATGTAGATCATTCAAAAGCATGGAATAAGCTTCTAAGTATTTCATATGGCTATTAAAACGGAAAATACAGGATAATACAGGGAAGAGGAAAGAACATCTTTGCTTGCTCACCAATGCACTTTCCAGAACATGTATTTGTCAGCAGGCCAGTTAGCCTGCCTGTCTTGTGCCCCTTGCTAAACATGGAATGAGCCCCAACTTTTTTGTTGGCAAACAGAAAATTGTGGTTAGTTATCTCCAGCAAGAGGCAAATATCATGCTGATTTTTTGTCCAAAGGTGAGGCTTACAAAAGTTCCGCTGCACTAATTGCTGCCAGCCAGTGATGGTGTCCATTAGAGAAAAGAATCCCTTGATTCCCAGGCTACATGCTCAAACCTATCTAATGCACTTGTAGGCATTTCAATTACTATGAAAGTTTTTTTAGCTAGAGGAGAATATTGCCTGGCATATCACCAGGTCAAGAGCCCTGCAAAAGTGACTCAGTAAACTCTTAGATCAAGCTAAAAAAATTCTGATCACTGAAACTTGTACGGTACCTTCAATATGGTCATTCACTTGGCAGCTGAGCAGCCATTCCCCAGGGCTCCTTGGTACCATGACAGCATCAATGAATGTGGCTGGGAAGAGGCTGATGGTATCAACTCGATGATGCCTTTCTATTAAGGTCTGTCCATGAAAGTAGGCCGAATGGATATCAGCTTCATTACCCATGCCAAAAAGATGCCATTTTATCTTATCTTCCACACACATTGTGAGGTTTGGGAGGTATCCATACATGTACCCATTGATTGCTAAAATAAATGTTGTTGATTACAGTTAACTTCACAGACCTTAGGATTTTTTCTTCAAATGCAGGTATCGTACAACCATTGCTCTACAAAATAGAAAGAGCCTCAGAAGAAAGCTCCACACCTTTGAAAATCAGTGCCAGTATCAGACACATGCTTCCTCTGCATAGCTATGATTCTGGAATCCATGTCAGAGCTGGAGGTATCTTATTTGTTCACACTAACAGTAAAAACTGTTTTTCTAAATTGTGAAATTATAGAACAGAGCTCAGGACTAAGAAACAGAACAAAGTAACCCAAATCTGTTCAGAGTGCCTGGGAAAGTTACACCGGCAAAGAGCTCCTTGGCCCTTAAGAATTTTTTATCACGGCTCCAAAAGTTTGATTGTACAATACTTGCCATTACTTTTAAACTTTTTTAGTTTGTATTTAAAAGAATCTTTCTTAATCCTCTAAGAAAAAGCCTTGATTAAAAAAAAAAAAATCTACAATTCATCTTTAAAAGAGACAAGACAGAAAAATACTACTTCACAATATCAGTGACAAGCAACATTAATATAATGTTCTCTCACAGTGCATTTTATTGCTTTCCTGGAAGTCTTCATCATCTTTGTCCACTTTGGAAGGCTCAGAACAGTATGTTCTGATATTGTCCTCTAGATACCAACTGAGATTTTCATCCACCACAGAAAACATAAGGATAAACTCAGCACCAAAGCGTTGATCACTGTCCCTCTTCATTGTATCTGAAAAAGAAAGCGGTATATTCAAAATCTTTGGTAACTGACATTATTTTTTTGTCAGTTTTAACTCTAGTCTCAGTAGGGCTGAACCCTATTTACTTTGCGTTTTGACACTTCTTGAGTGTGACTGTACACATAAACTTATAGACATACTCAGGAAACAAAAATCGCTTTTGATGGATTCTATAAAACTACTGAGAATAAATATTGCATGTTAATCTCTTTCTTATATGAGTATTTAGAAATCCTTGCGCATTGCTAGCATAGCACATCTCACTCATATGGATTCGTGGGCAAAGTATTCTGCAAGTTATATTCACTCATACACAAAATCAAACCACTTGCTACACTACTGAAGGCAACTAATTGAGAAGACCAAAAGCAGTTATTTCAAAATAAATTGTAAACTTCTCCTCTTCCAGGAAGTTATTTCACTTATATTTATCAACTATCATTATCAATCACCTTGCATATGTATTTATTTACTCACTTATTTATTTATGGTTTACCTTTCCTGCAAATTATTAAAGGCCCAACAAGCCCTGAGGCAACATCTCTTGGAGCATCTATGTGGGAGTGGTAAGCCCTGGTTATGCAGTCTGCATCTCCTTCAGCTGGACCTTGATCTTCTGTCACATCCCATGTGTAAGTGTACTGGCCTCCAGGCTCCACAGCATCATCTCGCTTTTGAAAATCTTTGGTGGTGTCAGGATAAAAAGCACCTGAAGAATTCCACGCAGCCACCGTTAGTACAGCACATTCACAACAGGGTGTCGGGATAGCACCTGCCATGCTGAAAGTTCACTACATGCTGCAGTAGAATGGACTGAACACCTGAATACAGGGTAAAACCCCACAACTTTTAAATCAGATGAGTAGATGTTTTCTTTTTGTTTAGGAATCTTTTCATTTGCCTTTGAAGTCCATAGGAGTACTTAGATTAATGGCCCATTAAAGTTAGTCCTTAATTTATTGGGAGGGGACTATGTACTTCTTGTAAAAAGATAACAATTCAAATATTTGTAAAGCATTTGTTAAACATTAATCTTGGAAACTGTTCTAAAAAATTGCATATGCCCTGAAGGAATATAGGTGTTGCTGGAATGATAGCAATAGAAAAAAATTCCAAAAAGTGTACGTACTGCTACATAATACACAGTTCTGATCCCACAGAGTGTGTGTCTATCAAGACACAGACTAGTTGTAATGAAAAAGTCCACAAAATACTAGAAGCTAGGCTGATACTTCATAAATTCTTCTAATGAAAGTTTTTTAAAGAGTGATTTTGAGACATCATGTTCTCAACAATTCACACACTGTTTTTAAGGCTCAGTAATAAAACTTTCAACAGCCATATTCTGATGCCATCCAGTGCAGAAAATCCCCCATTGCCTGAGTGTGGCCAGACCGGCTGTTGCAAGGACAAGCCATCACCTATCCCAATAGCACCCCTGAGTACATCTTAGAGTGTGTCAGACTTTCATCTCACTAATTAATTACTAATTGGTATCTGTTTCTCCATTTTAAGAAACTGTTGTGTGTCTTATATACCATATACACAAATTTAGTGTTAAGAATTTGGAACAGTACACTATTACTCTTAACAGCACTTTCCTCACAGCATCAAATTTTTAATATATACCCCCCATACATGATTCTCTTATATACCTTTATACTTTTATTTTGGTTGAAACACAAATACTCTTATTTCAGGTAAAATGTTGATCTAAAATTTCCTTCTTTACAAATTCCACTTTTGGCTTTGTATTTCACTCTTGAAAAATTATCAGACTTAGGTCCTATTTTAAATTGATTGTGTCCTAATTTAAATCTCTATTTACTTGACAAGTCTTCTTTCTGATGGGAGAATACTACTTAGAGAGACAATTAGCTTTCAATAAATTCTGGCACAGAAACAAATCAAGCTTACCTTCATTTTCTTTTGTGTATCTTACACCATGTGGATGCAGCGTGTAGTTTCTGGAAGCAAAGTTTTTCAGGTGAACAGTAATGGAATCTCCAACTTCTCCCTTGATTATAGGACCTAAAAAACCCAGCCAGGAAGGTTTGTCAACTATCACATCATATAAATGATTGGTATACTGAATGTAGATAGCCTTCTTGTAAGTTCTTCCTATCCTGTGTGGTCCTCTTTTGAGAAAGACTTCAGCCTGCCTGTAAAGAAAATACACAAGCACATCTTGAGTGTGGTTTTAACTAATAGTCTCAAATAAAGACCAGGTCTCTGCAGTGCTGTGCAGAACTATGTGCAAGCCTTGTTTGAAATAACTTAATACTGCCCAAAAAAGTAAAGTATTGTCTACGAGGCAGAGTACTGTTTAGGCATATGGGCAAGGAATTGTAGGTACCTTGGCAAGCACAGGTCTGAAGTGTAATTGAAATGCCAGTTCAGAGCTTCACTTGGGGAGCATAAACTCGGTTGCAAAGGCTCAGTTACTGTAATTCTAAGTGCATGAGGCTTTTTCTTAACAACCCAAATTGAACAAATATGTTATAGCTCTTCTTGGACCGTTTAAACAGATACCATTTAGTTGTAGAGTATTCCTCCTGCACTATGCTTTTCCCTGCTCCTATAAATCTCAATCTCCACATGAGCTCAGCCTCATAAAGGGTCCAGGAGGAGAAGGGGAATCAGAGAAGCCGAAACTGAAAGGTACAATACAAAGGACCAACTCCACTGCAGGCATACAACCACTGAAAACCTGAAATTAATGTAACATGCTGCAGATCACCACAGACCAGAGAAAAGCAGTGAAAGTGCAGTGAACAGGAGTGGTTCGTTGTATTACAACACAGCTCTGCAATTCTCAGACAAGATGCCCTGTTTCCATCCCGATCAGAATTACTAGCCTGCTGAATCCTTGGCAGTGTCTTACACCTCAGGAAGTTTGTGAGTGGAAAAAATAAAAAGCTGACTGCTTCATTTCACACCTGATCAAGTGGCAGGTTATGGCTGAGGCTCTCACTAGAGGAAACAAACCACAGGAAATCTTCTAATCCCTCACCCACAGACCAAATGAGAACTGCATTTTTGCAATTTTTCTAATTTCTGATTTCTCTCGTCATTGTTTTTGCTTTGATATAGCCCTATTTAAATTTAAAGGCACTGACAAAACAGAAGAAAGGAATACTTTCTCTCTCTCAAATATTTTTCTGATGCCTTTTATATCTGAGTTTTCTTAATTGATTTCTTAATTCAGACCTCCAGGGTGCTCCCCTCCTCCTCCTCCTCCTCATCTTCAGCCTGCTTACTGCTCCTACTCTGCACAGGACCCTCCTTGCCTTGTAACAAGCAACTCAGTTTCTCCACCGTGGGTGGAAGTACCCAGCTGTGCTTCTGCACCAGTGAAAACCATCCCTGCCAACAATGAATAACTAAAAAGGAAACCAGTGTTCAGTAGGAAAGTTTTAAATTTGTCAAGACTCTGTATTTAAAAACAACAGCAAAAATCATCTCTTCAGCACTAGCACCTTAGACATTTTAAACACCATTAGACATTCAGGGTCTTATTCTAATCTCTATTTAGTAAATATTTCATTACAACAAATTCACACCCCACTACATATTCCAATGCTCTGAATTAGCAGAACTTCGGAATGCAGTTCTCAAGCAAGCCAGGAAAAAAAAAAATCAAAATTCCTTTATATGTCTGTGTCTCAAATCAGGACAGTCTGACAGAAAATCCACTGACACCAACAAGACTCACCAGGTTTTCAGTCCGGCCCTGGTGTCTAAACCAGATGAAGCTGTAAAATAAAACCAGCAACAATGCTTTACTTACTCTTCTTCGGCAAAAAGCTGCCCAGAGATGGCATTGGCATCACCAGGTGCATAGTTCCAGACAGTCTCTGTAATCCCAATATAGTACTCCCTGTTCACTGCCCCAACTTGGCAACAGCAAGAAACCAACAAGGAGCTTAGGAGAAATAGCTTCATTTTGCATTCATGGACCTTGTGGAAAACATGAAATAAAAACACAGGACAGGCACATGAGATTTCCCTTTATATGTTCCTATCCCTCCTACTCCCCACATCCTTACCTCCCCCTCCCTGCTCCTGTTTGCTTTTGTGAACACAATAAAACCAATTGCACAACGTTTTTGTGTGTCAAGAGCAAACAAAAGATTCTGGTAACCTCGTCAGTTCAGAAAATCAAAGGAATTCTTTCTATTTCTGCCAACCTACAATCACACAAATTATCATTCAGACTGTCATAAAGTGTAAATCTTGTCACTAAATTGAAAGCAGATTTAAATGGCTTTACAGACTTAAGCTTGATTACATTCTTTGCTATCTGCATCACTCCTTCTACAGCTTGTATGCTACTGAGAAAATAAACCCAATGATAATGTGGCACAAGAACACAATTTCTCAAGCACACTGTAAAAAGTTACAAGTGACGCTTTTTCCCTGTGTATCTGCTCTGCATTGACAAAAGGAGGCCAAGTTGTGCCTGCTCCTGCCTGTTCACACCACCAAACTGGTGTGGCACAAGCAGAAAAGAGAGGACTGAGGCACTGGGACCAGTGTGCCCACCAGTGCACGCTTGGGTTAGCTGGCATTTCTGCTACCCACCACAGTTCCCTTGGAAATATAATTTTAGCACAAAGTGTGTCACATATCGCTAGGGATGGAAAGGACCAGCTATTCATGGATGGAGGTAGGGAGGTTTGCCTCCCCTTTCCAAGCAGTTTTAGTATTGCTGAAACGAGGCTCAGAAATTCCACAAAGTGACCCCACTATGCTATCTTCCTCCTAGTCTGTTGCCAGACAGGATAAGCCACATTCTTCAATGATTAAAAACAAAAGATCCAGATAATCTTAACTGTTACCATTATCCAAATGCACTACCCAGTGCCAAAGGCTTCTTTTGCTTTATTCAAGTTCTGTAAACATTTTGTATCCCTCTCAGTGAAAAATAAGAACAAAATTGGACCTTAAACACAGGACACTTAAAAACCACCTAACTAAAGCTTGCAATGGCACCTTTTTTGAGTATATATATCCATGACAACATGGTTGTGTCGGAAGCTTTAGGTATACAAAGCCACCTGCAAACTTCTATTAAAAAAATTTGTATTTTCGGTCACTTGGGAATTCTTTAAAAAATGTCATTTGTGCTCTGATCACTGACACAGTCACACTCATTCTAAATTACAATTACAATTTTCCATTGTATGGCAACTTAAAATAATCTGTAATAAGCACCATCTCGTTGGCAACTATTTTAATACTGGTCACAAAAAATTATGATTATTTTGGATAGAAGACTAAGATTCAGAATATAACTAAAGTATAGCAGTTTCCCTTTAATGACATAAAAATCGAAGTCTTAGATTTTAGACTTAGAAATTTATGTCACCAGGACTATGGTATACAATAATTCACCAATTTTAATCACTATTCCTATCAGGCACTGTCAGAATATTGATATTCATAATATCACTTTCTGGAACCTTCTACACATCTAGATTAAATGGAGGACTCTACTTCTCTCTAAATGAGCAAGCCAAAGCTGAGATTTTGAAATCTGACAGAATCGATGATGAAATTCTGGAGTTTCACAGGTTGATGTCATGTGTTCAAAATTATTTCTGTAGGGATTTTTTTCCTTTTCCATGGATGAAGATCAGTAGTGCAGTGGAAAGATCAGCTTACCTGGGTTGCATATGCCCCATTTCTAAATTAAGTGAGGTAAAAGTGAGAAAACATTTACCTCCTGTTATAATACTTAAATTCAAAGTCATTCCTAAATACAGTGCTTAATAAATAAGTTGTTCATGCATATGAAGGCTATTTGGTTTATTTTTGTTCAGATTTCCATTTGATTGAGGAAGAGAAAAAACCACATGAGCAATACCCTTGAAATCTCCACATTTATTTGAGGGTAAAAAGATACTTTTTACTTTGCCTTAGACACCTAAATCCTCTAAATTACTCTTCCTTGATTTCCAAAAGAACTGCATGTTCTTATGTAGGAATATAACAAAAACTTGAGACAGGCAATATTTTTCCATTCCTGCTTTTAATTGTGCCTCCCCCAAACTTTCAGATTATCTGTATGCCTAAGCACACTCAACTTTTTCTTAAGGAGCTCAAAGAACTGACCAAAGTACCTCAGCTTCTCAAGTCTGTATTATCTTCAGAGGGTGTCTGAAAAGCAGGAACTTCTCTCAGGACCTGAATAAAAAGATCCTATTTAATTGGTTAAATTTTGAGTTTGCAGTTTGGTGTCATGAATATCCCTTTATTGTTTTAAACCATAGTACCTCATTTTTCATATTGAGGATGCTGAAATACCCTGACTGTTTTTAAAATCCCCAAAACTGCATTGAAATAATAAAGCCGATCTTTTACCTCAACAATTTTCCTTGAAAGAAAAAAAAAACCAAACTCCCAAATGGAATATTCTGACAAAAGGTCTCAATGAGATCACACAGTGAGGTTGAATTGAACCGCCACCATTTCACAGTTTCCAGATTTGAATAATGTGTGTCTGTTGCTTGCTGCCCATGCTGCTGCTCTGGCTGCCGGCAAACCTCTGCAGTTAAACACCCTTAAAGAGCTGGTGCAGCTTCATTTGTCCTCTGCCGCTCTCTGTGGAAAACCCCTCTAACCATAATGGGAACAATCAGGAAATTGTAGTTTAGCAAAAGTCACTTGCACCTACACAAGGATTAATATACCCTAAAATGCAAAGGTATGGATGGGGCTCCACAACATTTTACTACAAAACCGAGTGTCTACAGAGATTTCCAGCTGCAGTCTTTTAAATGAATGGCATTACTGTTCCAGACACAGAATCCTAATACTCTGGCAAAACGCACTGGCTGTGGGGGACAAATAATGCTGGAACTCTTAGTGCAGATTCAGCACTGACTCCTCCCTGCCAGGAGTTTATAAACTCAAATCAGCAGCTTTCTTCCTGTTGTGCCTGGGGTGTTTTATGTGGGGATTTCAGCAAGCAGAATGTGCATCTCATGTCCAGGAACTCTTGTGCAAAAAAAGGATATTTCTCATATTCCAGCATGGTGCAAGCCTTGTCCTGGCCCCGAGGGCCACTTCTCCCTGTTGTTGTTGGGTGAGGTCTGTGTTCTGCAGCTGGATGGTCACGTTGCCCCAAACACCACCATCTGGATCATTGGTTATGTGTAGATTTCAAGCCAGTTAATTAATATTCTTTACAGGAATCTTGATTCTGCTACCAGGCACAGCTCATAGCACCTATTGTTAGAGACAAAATATTTAGGATTGCATCCGGACTTACACTGATTAGACCAAGGTTAACTTTGCCTTACATCCAAAAGCCCTGCGTGAAACTGGTTGTTAAATTCGGAAATACAAGCCACTGTTAGCCTTTCATATTCTTACCACCAATTTCAAATTAATAAACTGCCCCTTTAAAAGTAGAACCACCAAGTCACAGTTAAATCTGGCTGTGGCAATGGAGATACCAGATTCTGGATTATGGGTAAAGAGGGTTGCAGGATCAAGAAGTTCAACAAGAACTATATTACATGTCTCCTTATTTAATTTAAGCCCCAGAAATAGGAGATGTCTGTGATAGAGTGGAAACGTAAATTCACCAGACACAATCACACAAAAAATGATAAATTAAAGACAGAGTTTGCAGGCAAGAAATCAGCAAGATTCTCTGAGATGTTCAGTAGGAGTACAGGTTGATTTTTAAGTTTTCCTTCTTTTCTTTCTGTCCACAAACAATATCCCCAAATCCATAAAAATGTGGCATTATCGTTTAAGATAAATGATATGTTACATATTTAAGCCAAGAGAAAAACAAGTGTGCTTTGACACAGTCCTCATTTTTTAATCATGCCTTTGTATCATGCACCTCTGACCATCTATGCCACCTTGAACCATCTCCCAAAAGACTAGCCCCATTCTTAAGTATCGTTAATTACTTTATTACTTCTTGCAACTTAAAAGAAACAAAGCAATTAAAATTTTAGATGCATTCTTGAAATCCTGCAGAAGAAATCAGCTATTCAAAGCAACCTGATAAAAGAATATGAAGGCAAAATCTCAATAATGTCTTCAAACAGAATTAAATGACTCATATAGTCTAGTTTTTTTCTAAATAACTTACCCAAAACTGACACTTATTCTATGGTTTGCATTTCTAACAGTGTTTAATATTCAGTGACAGTATACCTGAATCCCACTAGTTCTGATGTAGTAGGGATACATGCATTACTGCAAGTCTGAAGTACGTATTTCTCTTTCCTCTGGGTGTTCACTGTCAAAAAACCAGAGTGCTAAATACAGGCAAATGCTGCCCCAGCAACAGCAAATGGGCCAGATGTCCACTTCACTGTGAATCCCTGAATTTTCACTGGGAATGAAATAATAACTCTCTGAGAAAGTAAAAATACCTTTTAGCTGCTAATTTAAAACATAATATTCTTTTTCATCTGATCATTATCGTCAAGAATGTTAGCCTTCCATTGTAGCATGGTCAGGACACTTGGAAGAATATTAATAAGCTAGCATCAGGTGCTCACAAGGTTCCCTCATATGTTTCCTCAAAAGGAAAAACTTTGCCTCCAAGTATAAAGTGAAAAGAAACCCAGTGCAGCTGTCAATATGTACCAACTCGCACAGCTGAGTTCAGATCTGTGTGTCTCATCTGTCAATCAGGCCCAGGTGCCTTTTTTACCGCAGGAAGACTTGATAGACTTTCTTCAGTAATTTCTTTTTGCATTTAAAAACTTCTAAGATGGAAGGAGCAGGGTAGGCTCTGCCCTCCATTGCCATTATGGTCTGTCTCTAACTAAAATTCATTCATTTAGAAATCATGGCTTCATGCCATGCACTAACAACCCCTCCTGATGTACTGGGCTTTGAACCAGGCCCTTTTGGAACAACAGTCATACGGTCTAAACAATGACAAAGGAGTGCAAAAGCAGTTCTACAGAAGTTTATTAAAAAAAAAATAAATTTCAATACAAAAGCAGTTCCATTGTATTCAAACATCCATATTGTCACAACAAGTTGGAGGGTAACAAAATGAACGGCCCCTGCCAGGTGCAACAGGACAGGTGAAGAAAAATGTAGATGTCAGACAGTTCAAATATACTTCATCCAAAATAGAGAAGTTTGACAGATAAGAGATTTAAGACAAGGGCTTCATTTTTCTTTGTAGCACTGAAATCTACCACTATGGATCATGGAGAGGCCACCTCTCTTTTCCTGGAGGTGGGAGAGAAGCAGCAGCGATTTCTTTGCCATTTTCAGAGAATCCCAGTCTGAAAATAAAAAACAAAGTGCTAATCTCTCACATCATTGCTGTGAAAGCCACACATTAGTAAGAATGTCTGTAAATTGAATGTTAGAAGAAAGGTGCTCAGCAAACTCTGCAGACATAGGAGTAATGGACTTGGCATCAGTGTTAATTTCCTAACCACATTTTTTTTTCTCAGTCCTAGTCTTAAAGGTCAGAGTGAGCAGCCACCAACCTCTGTATACCACAAGAAACTAGTGGATTAATCAAAACCAACAAATGCATTGTCAGTACATATTCTCTGGAAAAAATATGCAGTAGCATAGAGAATACATAAATCAAAAGGGTAGGTCCCCAGCTGAGAGAAACTGCTGAAGCTACAGTGACATGGAGATGCTGAAGAAATTAACTTCCGATGTTTTGTTACCTGGACAAAAACAGAATAGGTCCCACAGAGCGTTCGCTTCAACTCAGCAGCTACTTTGAGAATGCAGATGATCAACTGCAGTCCACTGAGAGCTATCAAAATTGAGAGTAAAATGATGTTCCACTCCACTATGTTAGCAGGTTCTGTGCACTTAGACCAGGCAGGGTAATCTGTGAGGTACCTGTTAGAGAAACACCAGACTAAAGTAAGAAGAATGTTTCTGATTATTGATTTGATGAACAATTTCTTCCAGAAGAGTTACACCAATGTTTCTTACCCCCCAGCAGTGTCTTTGAAAACATAATTCCATCCACTTGATGAATTGCAGAAAGGGCCTTGAATCAAATGCAGGGTAAAAATGATGCAACTGTATCCCGAGAAAGCAATTCCAAGCAGGGCTAGCACAATAGAAATAAAACTCTGAAGTAAAGAGAGAGAGAAATATTACTGTGTGAGGATAGTGTCAACAGGAAATATGGTCATTCAGACTGCCTAGCTACTTCCTTGGGGCTGAATTTCATATTTGATTTTCCCAGTCTCCAAAATTCAGAAAAAAAAATAGCAGGTAAAGAATAGTAAGAATACACTTACAAAATAAAGATTAAGACAGAATTTAAGACAGTTCTACAAGTCTAAGTTATACATTATTTGGATGGGGTTTTTAAACTTGCATTTTTTAAAGTCATTTCCCAAAATACCAGAGAAGCACAACCATGTACTAAATATGTCGGCATTCTAGATAGCATGTATTGAGTCATTTCTGAAAAAAATAACTTCCAAATAATACAGGCAAAGGGATGAAGCTGTTCAGCTGGTGTGCTTCATTCTACGTTCGTATTTTATTTTACAAGGATTTGGGGAAAGTGTGTGTCTAATTTTCTTTCATCTTGCTTATGCTTTAGAAGAAAGAAGCTACACTTTGTGTGACCTTGCAACCAAATTTAGAATCTTCTGTGAAAGGAAGTGAAAACAGAGCAGTGGAGAGGGCAGCGGGATGTGCTGGAAAAACAGGAGCAGGAAGGATTTGAAACAAATGCTAAGGAGATCCACAGAAATAAAACACAGACTCACCCTGTAAGTTTTATTACAGCTCTCACTCTGGCAACACCGATAGAACACACTACACTCCAGTGTTATTAGAATTACTGCCAAAAGAAGGATCTGTAAGGGGACATCAAAAGGTCAGTGAGATGACTGCAGGTACGAAACCAAAGTCTCCTTCACCTGTGGAAGGCAGGGACTGCATCTCTTCTGCTGTCTTCGTTGTTTAAAGCTGATCTGCAGGACAGCACAGTTACTCAAGGCACATATGGAACTGGAGTGGTTTTAGTGGGCTGGCGCTGTACCTGTGTCTTGTACTTGAAAGACAAGAGTACAGCATCTCCCACCACAGGAAAGCGCTACGAGCTTGGGCGCAGCTGCACCAGTGAAGCTGAAACAATAAAACCAAGTTCACAAGTAAAAGAATCAATGACCAGTAAAAAGAAGGATATTTTATTGATACAAACACATCAGTTCAACACCCTCTTGCTGACACAGGCACACAAATCAGAGTATTGCCTTCCTTACCAACACACGTACGCTAGAAAATGTCAACGATGCAAACTTTTCTTTAAATTCACCTGGACTTTCATTTGTTTGTCAAGTATCCATACTGATTTTTCAGACTATTCGATTATATAAAATGAATCCTAGAATCGTTTTGATAAATAGGACCTGGGTTTCAGAATGACAATCTGTCATTCAGAGAGCCACAGGTTTGAAAAGTGAAGTGTGAGAAGACAATATTCCTGAATCACAACACTATCCTCTCACATGTTGCTGACCAGTATGTAACAACTCATCACATGCACTTTTAATAAATTGGTTATAATCTTAAGGCTAAAAATGCTTCAAAATATCAGTATCACTGTTGGAGTTAACTTTTTAATACATTTGCAGCTGTTTTTCTGTTTGACTCCTCTGACAGGTAGTTTTTTTCTTCTGCTAGAAGAGAAGGTTTTTCTTCTGCTTTAAGGAGAATACACGATTTCAAAAGAATGTCTAATGTTTTAATAACAGTTTAGCACCTTCATAAAAAAACCTCACTTATGCAGATAAGCCCTTTTAAAGCACTGATTGTGTGCAATGCACTTTGATCACATAACCGTTTTCTGTTCCTGAGGCTACAGCTCTTTATGAACATAGTGAATAGCATGAACAGTGGGCAACTCCATGGTAGTTTATTACTACAGATGAGTATATTACAAATGTAACAGGGAAAATCCTACTATGTTAATCACAGTGAGACAATTCTCTATATTTAGCCTGACAACAGTAGCACCTGGTGCATTGTGAACTGTATTCAGCCTTCTGAATACTGGACTGCATATAGCTCTTAAAAACATCTGAACCATTATGAGAAGCTCTTTCTGTTTCATTTGGGTAAAAGAGCTCTAATTCAACCTCCATAGGGGATTAAATCAGCACAGTGTTTGCCTCTATAATACAAGCATACATTACATATAAACAAGAAGACAGCATAAAAAAAACCCCCAACTCATCCTGCAAAATCACTTGCACTTCATAGCATACACAACTTATCATTCAGTATACGTGCTTTTTTTTCATTTTGATTGAGTTTTTCTCCCTGGTTTTGTCCAAGTAATCCACATGCTTTTTGTAAAAAAGCAGTTACATTGCTGAAAAGTAATATAAAATTATTTGCTGTAGAATGCAATTAAAAATCCATAGACTGAGCACTTACCATCACACCTGAGAAACAGATGCCTTCAAAATACCACTCGTAGTTGGGGAGCTGGTAACTGGCAGCATGCAGAGCTTTCCCGTTTGGAAAGTACAGGAGGATGTTCAAAACAATACTCCAAAGCGCAAGAGGTATCAGCAGGCAACTCAAACAGCTTCCACATGTCTCCAAAGCCATCTCTCAAGAACTCTGGAAGTTTTGCTCTTCTAAGCTAACAAAATTTTACAAGACTTTCAATATAAGAAGCGTTTGGACCTCTCCGGCTTGGTTCAGTCATTTCATATTCGCAGGACCCAGTGACTGGGGTGTGATTCCAGCGACAGAAGTGCTTAACAGTTAGCAGAACAACAGATGAATATCACTGTGTAAACTCACTGTCCTGTGTTAAGCACGTCTTTAAGTAGCCATTTCCCTTCTAAAAGATTCTCCTTTGTGATCTTCCAAATTAAATATGTCTAGGAGTCAGGCTCAGGAAGGAACTTCAAAGCTCTCATTTCCTAGTGACTGCTCAAAAATGTCCTCCTCCCTACGCCATGAACTGCAACACAGTTTGTGGCAGAAGCAAGGTTTTTCACCCTTACTGCAGCACGACGAAGGGGGCTGTAAGATGATAAATATGCCCTGTCTCTGTACAGAAGGCCGTACTTTGCCTCTTACTACAGAGATTTATTAACAGAACCCTAAGGGGGAACTGAAATGTTGCTGACTTGCAACAGCAGGCTGAGTCTGGGCCATCTTGCAGAGAGTATAGAAGCCCAAATAACACTGGTTAGAAACTGCAAGGCAGACTTACTTTCACACTTTTAATCAACTACTCTTTCCCACAGCATTATGTGGCTCCACTGTTTTGCAAATTAAATCCTGCTATTTCTCCAATTGTTTCATTCTGTGCTTACAGCTGAGCTTGCACAGCTACAGACCTGATCTATGTACATGTGACTTCTTCTGCAGGACAAAAGGTCTGGCTGTTTTTTTAAAGTGCCTGCTGTTTGCACTGTGCAAAGCCAAAGTCAGACAGTTTTCCCACTGTCACATGTCATCATTCCCCAACCCCTGAGCATCTAAACACTACCCCAGTAACACAGAGCCAGGACAGTTTGAATACTTGCAGCACAACCCAAGCCTTCCGTCTGTGCCCCTGTGAGTCTCCAGAAAAGTAATTCAAGAATGAGCTTAGGCTTTATTCAATAGGAAAACTGTAGTCAGAGGAAAAAAACCCCAAAAAACAGGGCTCATCAAAAGCAGGAAGGCTCATTTTAGAAGCAATGACATCACAACATATTTTCCTTGTGTTTCCTCATGAGCTGTTTCAGGCTCTTAACACATGAGGCTTCTCTCATCCTCTCATAAAAGCTGTTTGGATTGCATGTTGTAACTAATTCTGTACTATCGCTTAACATGAGAACACACAAGGAAATGAGTGTCAGCACCACCATGCCCATTTCCTTCTGCTGTGACTCCCCTTCTGTTTCTAGGAGGTTTCATTTTGAAGTCCTCATTCTTGATCTTCACATATTTCCTGTTTTACACTCTCATAACTATGGATACTTTTTTTCAGGTCTCCCTCTAATCAGAATTAGTAGCAAACTTGCCTTTCCAGAGTCCTAGGCAGAGACAGAACTCACGTCATCAACACTGCACCATAGAGAGCAGAGAAAACAACTGCATTAAAGTCACACATGTCCAATCCCCATAATTGATTTTTTCGTACAAAAACTCAAAGATCATATAATTGGCTGAAATATTTTCATAAAAGCAAAGGCCAAAATTAGTAGCAAGCATCTTATTTTATAATCAAATTTGCTGCTATTTCCATTATAACCTGTTCTGATTAGAAGAAACTAACTTGGGGAGTGATGACTGAAGAAGCATCTGTTCTGCAGTAGTACAGCAGTCTGCTTCACAACTTGGTTTTTAAACTGAGCTCTGCAAATATCAAATCACAGTGTGGTCATTTTTCTGGAACATGATGCCACTGGAACTGGAAACAACTATTTTATACTAAGAATTACGCAAACCTGCAAGTCAGTTTCTCAAACATCTTGCCAAGTGTTGCAAGCACTGCTTTTCCATTGCTGTCATTATTCACGAGGTGATGCCAAGCCTGTTACCGAAAAGTCAGGTTTACTCTGTATGAATGACTTCTGTGCCAGCTGAAATGAATGCAACCTAAACCAATCAGTCCTCCACAATGTAACTGATAAACCTCTCAAAACAGTCTTATGCACCAGGCAACAAAGGAATCCAGCTGGCCATTTTTTACATGACCATAAAAATATATAATGACAATATATAATAGAGATGCTGTGCATTAGTGCTACAGAGATCTATTAGTGCTAGATGCATTAGTGCTGAAGTTCCAAGTCTAAATTCTAGACTAATCACTCTATGTATTGGAATACCTAAAATTGTTTCAGTTCTTTAATTAATTGTGTGTACCAGAAAAACAAATAACCATTGTGCAAGAATAAAGGCAAAAATCTTTAAGCTGCATGGTGATTATACATGATTCCATTGAGGACTCTCTTTTCCACTTTCTCTCCTTCCACACCCGATTTAAACTTGCAGATATTTTTGCAAACAATGTATCTTCACACAGAAAGACACCATACTACACAGCTGCAAGGAATTTTGTGTGTATACACATGGCATGCACATATTCTCCTTCCTCCCTCCCACAGCAGGACAGGACAGGGATACCCACAACAAAGAAATGGCATGAAATGGCATTAAAGTCCCTAAACTACTTCTATGTATTTAGGTATGGATAAATACTATTGCAAAACTCAGGTACCCTGAGACTCTAAACACAAACTCTCTTTATCTGAGAATCCTTTTCCTGGTGTAGATATATATGTGGACAATTTTGTTTTCACAGTTAACTAATTTTTTTTCAGGTATGTATTTGTACAGGGCAGACTTGACCATGCAGACAGCCTGACATACACCTGAAGTTTCTGGCTACCTTTAAAGATCACCCTCCTAGTTACACGTAGCCTAAGGATGCACTGACACCCATGAGAACTTCTTTTTCTCCTATGAATAGAAACTAACTTGCTTATTTGCAAAGACAATATGAACAGCTAAATTCCAAAACTGAGCCTCATTTCTTTGAAATAAAGAATATGTCGCGTTTTGGTTTTCACCTGAAAAATGCCATTGCCAGCAGCAATGCTGCCATACTGACTTTGCCAGCACTTGCTGTTGGCAGCACATTATTCAGATATACTTGTGATGAAACATACACTCTAATTCCTACAAGCTACACTCCAGAGGTTCTTGCACAGGACCTTACAATAATGCCTTCAGGCTGATAACAGGTGAAGTCATGTATTTTAGATTAATCTCTCCTTGCTGACCTGAATTTGAATGCTGTGAGGCCTGAGGGTCTGCTGAGGGAGGTAAAAAACAGGAGTCACGTCCACATCTCATATCTCAGGCCTGTAATGGAGCAATCAGGAGATGATCCCCCTTGGGAGGGCTCAGAGGAGGGGCTCAGAGCTGGGCTCAGCTGTCCAGAGACCCCCTCAGCTCCCTGGGTTGGCCATCAGTTGGGGACTGCCAGCCCTGACCCAGGACTAAGACTCCCCATGTGCAGTCGTGTCCGTCCCAGGGCTGTTGTTGAAGCCTTATTGATGAACAAACACCTGTTTCAGTAAATGAGCCAAACCAAGCAAGGAAGCAGTTCCCACTCTGGCAGAGCCTGCTGGAGAGGAAAAACAGGTTATAACCTGACTGCATTAAATCCATGTTCTCATGCCACCGCTGCCCTTTACTCCAAGACCAGGCAAGCAGTGTTTCAGCATGGGCAGGGAAGGAATCACTGACACCTGCTGGGTATTTTTAATACAAATCTTTATTTGTGAAATACAGGGGAAGTTCAGAAAAATCCTGAAAAGCCCTTAGTCATCCACATTTTACTGCTGCTTTGGTTTTGGTCCAGTTGACGACAACCCAGTATTCGTTTTTATCCAGGCCAGACTAGATTTGGTTTGTGTTCATTTCAAGATCAGAATGAAAGAGCAACTTTATTGGGAAAGCAGGACAAAGTACAGCCGTTGTGTCAGTAGAAAGAGCAAAATAAATAAAGCCACTTTAGTGACGTGTTCAGGCTGTTGCCTGTACCAAGATGAAATGAACCAAAGAAATTCAGGATACATTTTGCCTTTAGATTCAGGCAGGTTAGTGGAAAACCTGCATATGACTCCAACAACAAAGGCTGGCCCCAAGTCAGTTATATTCATGGCAACAGCACAGTTTGACAACAATGTGTACTGCAGTATGCATGGAATGTTTAAAAAAAATTCCACAGTATTTTCATTACAGCACACACATGCACCGACGTCAATGCACTGCCAGGTTTCTAGCAAACATATGTCTGTGGGGGCAGGGAACAAAAAGAAAGAAATATATTAATGGAAAGAATGTTAATATTTTATCCAGCTAAAAATGCAAAAATTAACCTGACCACATTTAGAAAACCGTAACATAGCTCTTCTATGCTGCAGTTAGAGCAAGGAAGACAGGAGGAAGGAAACAGTAGTAGCTTTGAAAGAGCCCCAACACTCAACTACATCAATTAAAAATGTGAAACACATGCTTACCTATAGTGTGTGATATAAATTATATCTTGCTATACTTTAAGCCATGGTGATTCCAACACTAGCACTCTGATACTGATTTTGGAATATGTCCAAACTATTTAACAAGGCTTTAAAGAAATTTGGAGAAAATTTCCTTTCCTCACTCAAAAGAAATCCACCTTCAAAAACCCTCCAGATCTGTCTGCAGATTTTGTCAGCTGTGTGCAATTCCTTCTCTTATCTTACTTTTACCAAGCAAGGCCAGGATGCTGCAGTTCTCATTACATGCAGCATATTGTCAATAGCTTATGAGTTGCTGTGGACAAAACACAAGGCTAACACACTATAATTAGAACAAGCACCACACTATGCAAAAACATTTTAGGCAAAGACCACAATCACCAGGAGATCTGTATCTCAGTTTTATCACCTATACAGTGCTGATGATCACGTGTCATTGAACAGAAAAAAGGCCTCTAGCTCCTAGCTCTCATGCAGATGAATGTCACTGTGACAGCTGAGGAATCAGCTGAAAGCATGTGATCAAACACTACATGAAAATTCTAATCACAACAGGGCTATAGAAACAGCTGTACAGGAAATTGTCGCTTAAGAATACCTAAAAAGTAACTTCTGAGTAAGACTCCACAGTAGCATAAATAACAAGTTTCATGTTCATCTGAGAAGCATGGGCATATCTACAAATCACTTACTTCCTCATGACTGCAGCACAACCCACACAGTCCTCCAAGAATGCCATTGATTATCTGTATGAAGCACAGAATGAATTCTATTCCTCCCAAAACAAGGAGGATGGAAAAGAGGGTGACGTTCCACTGCACGATGTTTTGAGGTTCCTGGCATTCAGACCACTTGTTATACTCAAACAAGTACCTGTACACAACAATTAAAAGCATATTGCATTGTGTCAGAGTGGGATACTTACCATATACTAGAACCAAATTGTGTCTAGTCTGTAACTGCATCAAGGATATTAGCTCTACAGAGTCCTAATAGGCTAGGTTCCCTTAGGAATAGACTCCTAAGGGAATAGAAAAAGCAATGGTTTACTCCATGCAAGGTTTGTTTGGTTTAGGAACATGTCAAAATATCAACCACACGTTTTTGCTAAATGTTAATTTCTTTTAAAAAATAATCTAAGCTATAAAAGCAGAATTCCCTGTTGCTGATTAAAGTGAGGCAGAAACTGAAGAAAGCTGAAAGAGCAAAGGTTTTTCTCAAAACAGTCACAGAGCTTTGCAGGACTGGGCCTTTTTTCTGAAGATAGCAGTCACTGATCTGAGGCAACTGGGTCACTTTCCTGTGCTGCTGTCTTTGGGCCCCCACATGCTTACTCAGATAAGCCAAACACAGAACAAATTTGGAGGGGTACTGCAATATTTCAGCTCTTACTGCTCACTCACATCTTGAGAACATCAGCACTTGCCTTCAGCAAGGACTTAACCTAGTTCTTCTACGCTCAGTCATGGTCAGGAGGATGGAGAAGGAGGAATGACCCCTCTTGGGAGAGATAAAAGTGACATATAAAATTCAAACTCTACTGAAAAGAGCTTTATGTGGCTTCTTAGTATTCCAACTGCCTCTACTCACTGCATCAGCCACAAGCTATTGCTAGATACAGCCTTGAGGTTGCCAAACATACAAACACTTTAAAAGCGTGCCATGATATAAACCATATCAGGATTTATGTGCATTAATGGGGAATAGCACACTGAGACTTTTTTTGCAGGAGAACCCTAATTAGGGACAATTAGGAGCTTCTCACCCTCTCTACCCTGCAGTGTACCAAGATTCTTATAAACCTTCTCCAGTTTCATTTATGAGGTTCTATGCCATTGTCACTAATGTGGGCATTGTGCCACTTTATGCAAAGCATCTTCAGAAACAAGCCTGACAAAACAGACTCTTACACAAATGATAAGACAAAATACTTAACAACCACTATTCCTAGTTTGTAAATCCTTCAAAGTCCTAAAACATTATATTTTGTTAGGGATGTTCAGGGACATGAACAGTATATGATGTATAGATTTAATTATCTACATATATTTCTATTGCTTTGGTTTAACACTGCAGCAGCGAGGGTATCTGATGCCATTTGTTAAGGTCTTAGTAAGTGTGAAGGATAAAGTTCTGAATAGATCTTGGTGTATGGTTATTGGACATTGCTGAAGGGTACTGCAATAAAGCCCATGTGTACATGGGGAAGATACAACATCCTCGTGAACAGACAACTTACCCTCCAGAGGAGTCCGTGAAAGGATAGATCCAGTTTCTCTCTAGGTGGGTAAAACAATACGGTCCTTGAGACAAGCCCAGTGCTGAAATGATTATACAGTATCCAGAGCCAAGGATCCCAACAAAGGCTGCCAGAACCGAGGACAGCACCTGCACAGCAGACATGAACGTGAACTTTCAGCACAGCCATCACCTTGTGTTTGGGATTATCTGGTACTAGGATATACAGGATCACTCACCGCACAGCTCTTTCCAGGGCCCTCATGGCCAAAGCACCCACAGCAGTCGTCGTCGTGAAGCCCAATGAACACTGCAGCTGGAATGAGTACCTGGATGTGGAGCAAACAAACCACACTGTTCCTTTTAGTTGCACAGAAAGGGCAGATAAACCACAGTCTTCAAATTGCATTCATTTATGTTGCTTCTTGGCGGTCAGCCTGTACAGGTGATTCAGCTTTACTCCTATTTAACAAAGTAGGCGTCTCGCTACTGACATCACCAACACCAGGACAGATAAATTTCTATTGCCACTTTGTGTATGCACAGCACTTAAGCACAGAAAGAGACTGTTGAGGTATTGCTACATTTCAAGTATTTCAGCTTTAAATGTTTTTGTTCACATTAAAGGCTGTATTTGCAAATAAAATGCTTTGAAAAAAAAGACATTAACTTTATTCCAAGGAAGACTACAAAATAACAGTTTTTGCAAAACAGCTAATGCCAATACACTTGCTGCTTAAAAGCAATCATCACTGCCCGTGTGACAAACCAATCTGACTAAAGTAGAAAGTCTAGTAAAATTTTGCTCAATTCAGACAAACATCTCATTACAGACATTTTTTCCAATATTTCACAACCAGTTTCCAGTGACAGAAATGCAAAGTATCAAAGCAGACGCTATCCATGAGAAACATAAACCATCCACTCTCCAGAGCTTTTAGCATAAAATCAAGAATGAATGGAGCTGATTAAAAAGAGGACCCTCTCACCAGCATTACTAGCACTTAACAGTGTCCACTTATAAAGACTCTACACCCAAGAGCACCCTGGAAAACCATAAAGAAAGAGTAGAGCTTTATTTGCAAACTCCACAGACTTACTTAAGAAGAAGAAACTAGAGTAAGAACTATACTGTTGAACAGGCACATACTTGTCAGCCCTTACTTAAACCCATTGCTGAGTCCCAGTGCCTCAGGTCCAGCAGAGGTTGTACAAGTGCACTGCAGGAGAAGTTCCATTGATTTCACTTGTATTATTCTGTGTATAAAGCCTAGTCTTTGCAAACCCCACTCTAGGTCCCAATGGGGCTGTAACACAGCTGTTAGCACCTCTCACTCACAAAGCACCTTAGCATGCAATTGTTTTCAATTTGTGATTAGAAGACACCTTGAGATCGTAGAATCACAGAGTGCTAAGAATTTGAAGGGACCTACAACCTACTTCTAAGAGGACTTGCAAAAGCAGATGAAAAAGGAAGCCTGGAGTTAGGGGTCTTAAATATGCTACAGTGTGGTCCACAAAACTGAAAAGGTAGAAAATAAGAGCTTCAGATTAATGATATCCTATGATGATCACACTCAGTCCTTGCATCCTGTTATTCAAATGCGAAGCTCTGACAACTACCACTCAATTCCTCTGAATAAATTGCTAAGGCGGAGAAATAACTGTCAGTATGTCAGATAATAGAAATTAAGGAATTGTATCTAAATGCTCATTAGTTAGGGACATTTAAAAGGAGAATGGTTCGATCATATAACAAACTTAAGATTTAACCCTTATTGAAACTGTTGCCCGCTGAGAGGCTCAGTTTCACTTTTGCATTTGAATTCTGTGCCCTAGACCATATGATTTTTTCAGCTTTAAAGCAACATAATGTTGCAGATAAGATAACCAATAGTAACTAATAGTAGCTATGGGATAATATAGCTCTTTTTTTATACAACTCCAGAGACTTCTGTTGACAAGATATTTGATGAATAAATTCAGGTAACCAGTAGAGAAAGAGCAGTACCAAGTACCTCGAAAATAAACTTGAAAGAAGACACTAGGTTATTACTTACCAGAAAGCCTCCACCTAGAATGCCATGAAGGCACTCCACGTATTTGCTGAGGTGATGCTCTGAAGCAAATCTTGTTTCGCCATTGGGAAAATAAAGTAAAGTGTTTGCCACAATGCATAGGAGGGCAAGGATGAGCAACTTATAACCAACACATCTAGCACATCTTCCAAAACACATATTCTCAGCTTTAAAAACCCTCCTTCAGCTTGTCCGATCCAACCTGCCTCACACCTGTCCACACCTAAAAGAAGATCAGTGTTTATTCTCACCTCCTTAAATACCAGGGGTTACCTAGCTACCTGGATGACGTTTACAACCCTTCCTAACCACCATTCCCAATTGCAGAGTGAGAGAGCAAGGATGGCAGAACACCACCGCCCTTTTTAAATGCAATAATTGTAGATGAACCAAATGCAATGAAGGAAATATTGAATACTAGGTGGTTTCACACTAATATATGATGCTTGGGATAATCACTGGGGAACATGATTAGATGTGAACAACAGGCTTAAAACACAACACAAGTTCTGTTAGGAGCTGAAGGAAAAATATTTTGTTTTCTTTGTTAGAAGCAGCTTTGAATTTCAGGTTTATAGACTGATTCAGAACAACCTGAAGCCAAGGAAAGACTTGGCTGACTTCAACAGCACTGAGTCAGAGTTTTGGGTATAAACAGAATAAGGTCTACAGCAATGAGGAATACGTAGAGCAACATCTTACGTTGCTGTCCTGTTGATGGAACAACAGAAAACCTCACCAAGAGGTTGGGAAACAAATTAAATGAACACTTAGGAGTGTCCTTGTCCTTGCCATTATAAGACAATCCGAATTTAGATTAACAGTCAATTACTAAATGGTTTGGTAACAGCTAAACCAAGCAAACACTCATGAAAAATACTGCTTAAAAAAAGCAGGATTATAAAAGAGAGTCCTTACACTGAAATATCATGTATAGAAACACATACAAAAAGAAAAATGCCAAGAAAGAAACAGGTTGTATCCAAATGGAGGTTTCCAAATGGTGTGTCATGTACCAGCAACAATAATTTCCATAGTAAATGGAGATACAAAGTGAGCTATAAAAATTAAGATCTAACCTTTTCTCTTTTCCCTCACGCAAATTTTGCTAAAATACCCCAAAGCCTTTTTCTTCACACACAGCTCAACACCTAGGTGTGAGCTGCCATGCCCACTGCTTCCACATGACAGGAGGTAACTAAAATGCAGAGGCCCAGACTAGATCCAGGTGGTGCTGCTGCTGCTGCCATCATCACACTACAATGTAATTCTCATTGCAAAACCAGAAGGTAGACAAATGGAGTCCAGGAATGTACAGGATATTAGAAGACTATAATGAAACTTAAAAAAAAAAATACTTATTCAGGTTTCTTTTTTTGAAGGTGGGGTGGGGTGTGTTTAATAGCTAAATAACAGAGTAGACACAAGCCCAAGTCAAATCCATGGTATTCTTGCAAGAGATGTGAGCAACACTTACGCTGAGAAAGAGTGTGTAAAAATAAAAGGTGGGGGGTGAATCAGGGGAAGAGAGCAGTCTGGTGCAGCTGTGGCTTTGTGACGTAACTTATCCGGGTATTGTAGCTGCTGACCTTGGAGACTTCCTTCATTATGAGAAATATCCTCCAATTGTACATAGGCTGGCCATTATTGTGTGCTTCACCTCCAATGACTAAAACAACCCTAAACATTATCCTGCAAGTTTCCTCTGCAGAAGAAGATGGATACTCAATTGAAAACTCCCTTTATTTTGTTGGGCTAAAAAACCCAAACCACTCCTTCCCCAAAACCCACCACCCAATACCCTTCCCCCCATCTCAACAACCACAGCAACGTATCACCTGTGGGACATGGATTTAAAACCCTAGCCCTAACCATATATTTGAAAGCTGTCCTATTTACAACCTAAATAAGGGTTTTTTTCTAAATACTTAATTGAAAAAAAAATTTACATAATCAAGAACTTCCTGTATTTAAAATCAACTCTATATTTAAAATAAAGCATGTGGGGCATTGCACGGGCATTGCAGGCTGCAGTTAGAACCAATAACCCTCCAACAATACACTAGCAATTCAGATCACTCTCCTTTATAGAGCCATATTACAAAAGCTCAGATTACAAAAATCCTGAGCTATTTTTACTTTGTGTGCCTGTTTGCTTCATAAATCCTAATTTTACTACTTGGCAAAGCGAGAAGCAGTGGATTTTTGAAATGCCTTGTGGGCACATGAAATACACTCACAGATGAGCAGTAGCCAAACACAAGATCCTCATCAACTCGAGAAAGAGCAGGGCCTAAACTGCAGCTTCTGACATGCTCCAGTACCATAATGCATTTGAGTTTACACTGGCGTAAACAAAACCAGAAGTGGGGTTCGAGTCTTTTATAGGAGAATCACACAGTTTGCACTTGGAGAGGTGGGATAATTGCTTACTCCCTCACATATGCTCCCCCACACTCTGCAGGAAATTCCACTATTTCTCTCTCACAGGATGATTTCTGTAGCTCTGATGCCTATCATGGACAAAAAACATGTATTAAAAGGCAATTCAGCCCTCAGTGTTATTAAATACAATAAAAGTCTAGGCTAAAGCCTAACTTTAGACTATAGGTCCAGCCCTCAGCTCTGGCTGAGAAGAACCTCAGCAGTGTGGTACAGGAAGGACAAGATCAAAGGGACAGCGAGGCAAATTTGGTAACCTGCTCTAAGGTCCAGTAGGTAGGACCATTATCAAAGACTTCCATATCCTCTCCTGGCAGGAGCAGCTGGTTCATAAACAATTACAACAACGGGCTTGTGTCCCCAAATCATCAGTTCTGCAGGTTAAAGTTTGTCAGCAGAGCCACGCTACGTAGGGCAGGACACTTACCCTTCAAGCCAGAGAAGTGGCTGAAATTGGGTGCCTCGTCCAGTTACTGAGGTATTTATTAGCCAGGTTATTTTCACATATGAGGATCCAGCCACTCCTCTATAAAACAACCCCCCCAACTCAATAGTCCTTGTTGTTTTGGTTCCTCTATTGCAGCCTGCTTACGTCAAAAAATATAGATGCTAGAAAGAAACTAATGTTTCCTGATGCCTAAAAGTGGAAGAACTCAAAACTAGTAGAAGAGCTCTCAGCATTCAAGCTCAGAAAAGCTGAGTATTCTCTAGCTTTCTGGATCTGCTTCTCAACCAGCACAAGAGTCACAGAAATTACTTCCTTCAGCTCAACAGAGTATTGGAAACATTTGCTATATTTTTGGACAAGTCCTAAGTTTACCTACAGTAAAGAGGATCCGTTTATCAAAGACTGCAAAAAACCCCCCTACCCAAACCCCACAAAACCACAGAATCTCCTCAAGAAAAAGAAAACTGGGAAGTATCATATTTCTCCTACAAAAGCAAATCACTCCAACTACAACCACATCTAGCACT
This sequence comes from Platysteira castanea, assembly GCA_013397175.1. Lineage (NCBI taxonomy): Eukaryota > Metazoa > Chordata > Aves > Passeriformes > Platysteira > Platysteira castanea. Next base: position 115,726 of record VYXC01008357.1, read on the forward strand.
TCCATCCTGAACCAGATTTCCAAAAGGATTCATCATAATCAACAGAAGAAACTGAGCTGCAACAGCAAAGTGACACATAAAAAAGGAGACTCCACTAATATATTTTGATAATCCTGGAAACACCCATGTCACTGCACTGAACAGGAAATCAAGCAGAGCAGAGGGGAAGGAAAGGAAGTGTTGAATTGCTCAGACAGACCCAGAGCCATCATACCAGTCAGAATGCTGTCAAGAACAGGGTCAGTTTCCCCAGCTGGACACTGGGCATGGTACTATATTTGAACCTGCTGTACATGTGCAAGTTAAGGCTCCTGTGCACTGAGGATGCCACAGAACCCTTTTTCCTTTGCCCTCAGCACACTGTCAGAACATTCTGGCTGCTCTTCCCTCAATGGAAATGAGATTTCTATAGCTCAGCTATGCCAAGTTCCCGGTGTTCACCTTGTTAATCCTCCCCAAACTCAACGGTTTGTTGGTTTGGTTATTTTTTTACTATCAGAACAGGTTCTTATTGCTTATAATTAGACAAAAGATGAAAAATCTGCATCAGTGTTTTCCAGCAAATAAGCAAGCTCCTGACTTACAGATGCCAGAAAGATGGAAAGAAAGATGTTGCTCTACTGGAAAACATAACATGCTCCTTCCAAACAGTTTCTTCTAACATTCCAAATAGTCAGTCTTACTGTTTCATCCTGACTTTTAGCCACCCTTATCCACTGTTTGCTAAAAGACACAATAGTGATCAAGAGACACAGATGAAACAGACATATGACAAATGTCTTCCAATGACCTTGAAAACAGTGTAAAGAAAGAAAAACCAAACCAAACACTGTATTTGAAGCAAATACAATTTTTTTTACATTAATAGACCTGGTCAGGTGTGAATCAAGGGGGCTTCACTAATGAAACTGCTATTTAGACACCCTATGCTACAGCTTCTACCAGAAAGTCTCAATATAATTTTTCTTTGCAGAATTTCTGGTCCCACTCGCCATCAGAAAAAGGTTCATGGACAAAAGTGCCTCTCATGGAAGCACTGGCAGGATGTGGTAACTGTATGGCATCTGCAGGTGAGACACAGCATAGGAAATAATAGCATGGGCTGCACAGATTCATTTGGAAAGAGTGGGCAACACAACATATGTATTTACACAGGTTATTAATTCTCACTTGTATTCTCTTGTAAGCTGTTCTAATTTGGTCTTTTACTGTCTAATAGGTTGCTGCTCATGGAGGCCAATGCTACCTCAGACAACTGCTGGGAACATACTGGGACTGTGTGGTCACCTGTTGGCTAAACTAAGGGCAGGCTCTTATCCAGCTGTGCAGACAGAGCTCCTGGTGACCTTAGAACAACTCCAACTCCCTTTGACCCATCCATGCTGCCATCCATTTCTCAATGTCTAAATGATGCATTACACATGTTTTCCAGCCGTCATCCACAAAAACACCGTGCTGCAGCTGTAACTATCTTCATTACCTCTCAAGTGCACATTGGTTGACAAACTCGACAGTCACAAGAGGAAACTGCTCATCATGAAGTCCTTGGTCCCTATGGTCTCCTGGCCACAGACAGAAGAAAGTCTCCAGATTACTTTTATCAATTAGATCATAACTCCTCCGATGAACTAATGAGCTACTTATGAGCACAAGCAACTACCTGTTGTCATGAGAGCAATTGCTCCTAACACAGCTGTAACACACATGCACGTGCTTACTTGCTATGTCTGCCACCACTTTGAGACAGAAAACTGATCTGAACCAGAGAAGTCAGCTTGGAGTGAGCGCTCACACTTCTATGTAAAAACACACATTGACACATACAGAGAACATTTAATTTATTAGTAATAACGCTGATCTAAGGAGTCAGCAACAATGCAACAAAAGTAGTTTTGCCATTTAACCAACCAGTTTGGAGACTCAAAAGCTTACAATCAGGGCAAAGCTACCACTAAATGAGTGTATAGAAATTCCTCTCTTTAAAGAAGAGCCTATAAACCTTACTCAAGAACAACTATTACTGACCCTGGACTTGCAATGCCGCAATCAAATAAACCACTTCAAACACGGTTTTCTGGTGACATACAAAAACCATGCTGTAGCCTGCATTCATTAATTCTTCCAACAATGTTATTACGATAAAAGTAGGACAAAGGACAAACAAATACTTTTTCTATTTCTGCCACAGCCTGTGGGTGAAACTGTGGCCCTGCAAAATGGCCAACAGAAGTTTGTTCCCCTTGAACTGTACTATTTACACACAGGTTTGCATTCTGGATTTCTAGTCTATCCCTCAAAGTGTGACATTCTTGTAAAAGTTAAACCAGTATGAGGCATTACCATCACTGCACTATAAGCATCTTCTCTTCTACACTCTGTGTGTGTGATGGCTGTATGGGTCAGAAAACTGGCATTAGCTTAGCATACAGAGTCCGTGTAGCACAGCACAAGGAAGATGTGGTCTTCTGGCTCGCAGTGTGTCACTGATGTCTCCCCTCCCCTGCAGCTACCACAAAAACCGGACACTGAAAACATGCAACAAAAATTACCAACGTTATGTCTTTGACTCTTGTCATGCAAAAATCAGTCATTAATTACCTTTGTGTTTCTCATGAAGTGATACTGTTGGTAGTGAACTTCTAATCCAGAAAAAAACCCCAAACTATCTCTAGCAAACGATGTATTTTAGATCTATAAGCTTAAAAAAATAAGGAAAGAAAACTGAAAAGCAACAAAATCATTGCCTGGTTTGTTTCCTTAGCATATGCTTCATACATTGCTCATGCAGTCTTGCTTCTGGAATTAACCATAAGTGAGTTCATGTCAATTAAATATTTTAAATTATTCTTGCTGAACAATCCCATAGCTGCTGCTCAGCTGGGAACAATCTGCATATTGATTTCATAGCAGCTGGATAGGAAATGAATGTTTAAATTTAACCTGTCTTCCACATTAACACGACTGGTACTGCAATATGTTGTCTTTCTTGCGTATCTTCCAGCAATGGTAGCAGTTGAATCAGACATCACAATTAGAAAAGCAAATCAGGCATGACCACAAGGCTCTTAAAAGATGACTTCCTAAACTACAATCCCACCCTTCCATCAGCCTCTGCTATCATTATTTAAATTGGAATTCTGAAAGTCGTTTAACAATATACACTCAGTGCACTGAATCTTTGCTCCAAGATGGTCCTTAAAATGGCTGTCAATTATAAAGCCAACTATTTCATGGTCATGTTCCCCCAAGGGGTACATCAAGACCTCAAAAATGCTATACAAAGGTAGCACACATTTTTAGTAGGACAGAATTTTTAGGAAAACCTCAAAACATTATTAAAAATATTCAAAAAACTATTAAAAAGAACCAATTAAAAACCATGATTAAAGAACAAATTAGTCTACAGAAGATCCTTTTTCATCTAAGCAATGGAGAAAAGCAGAAGAAAATAACATTCAATAATTATGATTTAATTAATTCTTACTCTTTTTTTACGGTGACATATCAGAACAACACCACTGAGACCATATTCTCTAAATCTACAAAACATGTGTCTACGATGTGGTACTAGATGCAGCACTCTACTGCAGCTGCTGTTTTCACAAGGTCCTTCAAACTCACTGTCAAACAGATATGGTGCCATTCTAACGAACTGCAATTGGCTTGAGGGATGCAGAAAGACTAATTTCCTGAATTAAGAGTTTTCTATTCCTTTTCACTATAATTACAGCTGAAAGGAGCCGTGTCTCATTCATGTACCAAAACATGGAAATGAGTGCTGCAGAAATACAGATGTGTTCATTCCAGAGCAGCATTCCGTCACACAGCCACCTCCTCTGGGGTCAGATCCCGCCCGTGGGACTTTCTGCCAGGGCTCAGCAGATGAAGCACCCCAAGAATTCCACCAGCTCCCTCTAGTGATAATCAGGCTGTGACCAAACAGGTTCTGCTGGGCCCATTCATGCGCCTCTGCCTCCAGTGACCTCTAGCTCTCAAGTCTTCCACAACAGGACCTGAAATACCATGTTCAGGCGAGAGGCATCTGCCTTTGGTGGAAGACAACAATGCTCAGTAACAGCTCCTGGTGGCACAGGATCCAGGCACAAGGCACTCTTACAGGAAGAGGAACTGAACTAAGGCATCATGCTCACCAAGTCAAACCTTGAGGCTTTGACAGGACAGGATTTGGTTCAGGCTCTAGTTCCAAAAGAGAGTTCTTCCAAGAACAGACTTATAAATGGCAAGTTAAAAACCAAAATAAAGCAACTTGCATCTTTTACAGATCTTCACAGCAGAAAAGTAGTCCTGCTCTGTGCTGTCCATAAGCACAAAGACAAAGCAAACAAAACAAACTTGAAGTTTGCATAAAGGTGAGGAGAAAAAACCTCAAAAATTCAAACCACCACAGCCCTTCCCCAGCATCTGCACCGAATCAGGTGGAATCTTCCTCCAAAATGTCAGGCACCATCTTTGAGGAAACTGCAACCACATCAACAATAGTACTTGCCTGTCATGCAAAACATCCTGGGCTTTTTTGTGTTACACTCCATCGACTCCCAGGATTTTGATCAATTACACTCTGCTCTAAGATGAAGACATAGGGCTTACTAAAGGAGCACTACTTAGAGGCATTCAAAGGGCTCAAGGAAAATCAAGATGTGTCCTGTGGAACCATTACAATTACAAAGCCATTACAGCATTCTTCATATGCAGACTTGGTAAGTGGGTTGCTGATTAATCCAGCCTATGATTAATGTGCAATGAATATAAAAAGATTAACACACCAGAAATTAGTTTCCATTCAATTTCTGTTAAAATCTATTATTATTATTATTTTAATTATTAAACTCTTCTTATCTCAACCCATCAGTTTTCTCACTATTAACCCTCCCAACTGTCTCCCCATCCCACCAAGGGCAGAGTGAGCAAGCGGCTCTGTGGGGCTGAGCTGCTGGCTGGGTTAAACTATTGTAAGTGTCTAAACAGTGTGTTGCTAAGTAACATTAACAACAAGGTTCTATTAACGTTTACTGTTAGTAAGCTGGTCTTGATAATGCTAGGATCATGAATGAATGAATGAATGCTGCCAAGACAGAATCTGGATTTTTAAAAAATTATATACGATTATAAAACAGTAATCTGAAAAATGTAAGACACTTCTACTGTTCTGTCAAGATAAAATGAAGATATAAAATTTACAAGCTTATCTTGCAAAGAACTCAAAGATCATCCCTAACACTGTAAATTATATTTACAAAGAGCAAAAAGAAAAGTAATCACCACTGGTTAGAGGGTACACAGTTGTCAGGGCTATATAACCTCGCACTGCTAATGGAGTCACTTATCTTACCGATAAGGAGTCACAGTATCTTAGAAGTCATGAGAGACACTTCTATCTTTCCTTGCCTTAAAGAAAAAGGGCTCAGCTATGGCCACAGCACCGCAAGAGTAACTTCACCAACCCTGCATTTGCATAGTTCTGCATGGAACTATGGCACAAGGTTGAACCTAGACTGTGAACTATAGACAAAAAGCTGACCCGCTGGGGGTAGTGAAAGTGTGCAACACCCTCACCTGCTGGACTCCAACACACACCTGCCAGTCTGTCCTCTCCTGGAATCTCTCACCTGCTCTGCAGAATGAGAAAACAGGCAGAACAGGGTTGGAACTCCACTCCTGTTCTCCTTTTGCACCAAAAAGGCTTTGTATAAAACAAAAAGAAGTTCCTTTAGTCAGGCAGAGCTTAACATTGACAGAAAATACATATTTTTAAAAATCTGAAAATTAACTGTCCTGTCGCGTAAGAGTAGTACACTTTGGATTCTCTGATCATCTTCTCAAATAGTCTTCACACCCACTAGAACATGTTTCACTGGTAAGTACTTTCTCACTTGTGGTCTAAGTCTTTAGCTATCTGGAACCAGCCCTGCTCCAAAGACCATGCAGTTGCATTTGAGTAGAGAGCTCGCCTCAAGGCATTGGCTCAAGGATCCACCACAGTAAAGTAATTAATCTCAATTCTAATGGCAACACAGAGCCAGATTTCAGAGCTATGTTTCCTACTACTTGAAATGCAGAAAAAAAGATTTAGCACCCATAAAAGTTCAGACTCAGTTAAAAATTAACTACTATATACCTATAAGAAGAAACTACCCCGGTATTGTGAACTGTCCTACTGGAACCAGAGGATATATTCACACAGGCAAATGACAAAAATAGGATCCTAATCCATACTCACTTTATTAAAGCAAGGACTGTATTAGGCTAGACGCCTCACACTAGTACAGAACTGGAGAAAATTTAAGGAGAGCAACTCCAAATTGGTATAAGGGAGTGGCCTCAAGTTGTGCCAAGGAAGGTTTAGACGACATGTTGGGAAAAATTTCTTAACCAAAAGGTTTGCCCAGCCCTGTGGTGGAGGCCCCATCCCCAGAGGGATTTAAAATCTGTGTAGATATGGCACTTGGGTATATGGGTTATGGTGGCCTTGGCAGGGCTGGGGGAATGGTTGGATTCAATGGTCCCTAAGAAGTATGGAATCAGTTTCTAAACTGATTCCATACTTCTATGATAATCTGAAACAATTGAGAAACACCAAGCTTTAGATGGACATTTAGAAATGATAGGTGTTAACATATGAAAGACAAAATACTACATGAAGCCAGTGCCCTCTAATAGCTATATGGAGCCAAAGTCCTCTAATAGCTTTATAATGCCTATATCCGTAAGACATTTCAATGTTATAACTAATTATTGGTTATGTTCAAACACAAGCCTGCCAATAAATTAAAGTAAACACATCTATCTAAAGTACACAAACCCAGACTAACACAGCCTGGCACTTACACACATGGGAATTTCTCCCTCTGCATAAGTAATCACTGTGCTCATGGATTTTCTTATGTTCCTTTAATAAAGCTGTCATTATACAAAACATTAAGATTACTTTTACCTACAAGATCTTATTAAGAATGGACCTTACTGAATTTAACCTGACTGCAAACCCCATTAGCCTCCAATATCTCATTTCTGCCCTTCCAACACACTAATGAGACAAAACTGTTAACTAGAAAGATCACTGCTGACAGCCAGCTCATTGGGAAGCAGAACCACGTGGTGGGTATTTGGAGAGCTTCACTGTAGGGTCCTTCTTCCACGCTCTGCTCCACAGACACTGGTGCAGTTCCTGCCATGCTGAGCGCTCAGCTGGGGACAGAAATTCCGGGCCTGGACATCTGCCATGGAAAGCAGAGGGGCTCTTGGGATGATGCCTTAGGTTTTAACTTTTATACTTCTCAAATTCTGTACTGCCTACTGTGTGACTCTGAAGTTTCTTGGAGCTCGTTAGCTGCTCTCCTAGGCCAGAGAGACACAACAAAGCCTCTCTGAGCTTGCTATTCAAGGACACTCAGATTGTCTGAAGCCCAAAAAGTGTAAACTAGAACCCTGAGAGAGGTGGAGAAATTGAAGAAATTACATCATTAGCTAAAGTTTCAATTGGTGAATTTATGCTGATATGCAAACGGACCAAACCTATAAAAGTGTGAAGAACTCGTGACTCGTCGTCCATCTTAGGGTCCATTTTTTGGAAGGAGCCTCTGGCTACCCAGGGTGTATCTTTGAAGGCCTTTCAAATAAATCCGTGCCTTTATTCCCTTACTCTTGTCTAGTCTCTGTTTCTAGGTAGCTGGACAAGGCATCAGGGAGAGCTGCAGTCCTCTTTGTCTGAAGACAGGCTCCCTCTTCTCCCCTCCACCCAAAGAGGACAGGTTGGCTGGGATGCTGCTGGTACTGCACATGCTGCCTCATGTGATGGAGATCAGTTCTGAACAAAACAGCTGCCAAGAGGTACCAACACCTACAGACACAGACACTTAATAGCTTCAAGCTGTGCTGTAGCATCCATTTGCTTCTCTGATCATGCTGACTGAGATCTAAGGTTTAAACCAACTCTTCCTCATTTTTTACTGTTCTCCGACTGTCCAAGCAAAATTTTTTATGTTACTGTTAGGCAAGAGGAAAATATCATGCAGTCATTACACAGTAATTTTTTTAATTGAACGCTTTCAAACATTTTGCTTAAAATTAGGTTATCAGTGCACCTCTTCCCTTTCTATACTTTTTAGCTGATTTATAATCCACAGATTACTTGTTTCTAATCAGTCTTTACTGCTTTACTACTTTAACAATTATTATTTTTTTTTTCTAACTGCTTTCAATTTTTAAGTAGTACATAGGTATACATGAACTAATGTTACAAAAATCCCAGGGCAAATGTTATAAAAACAAATACATTTTTAGTCAAATAATTTAACTGAGATATACTTCAAATAGTTGTGAGGGAAGTCTGATAACCATCGTATGTACAGAAGCAGATTAAAGTCTCCAATGACAGAATTCCTCCTCGTACTACAGAGTATGCAAGGGAAGAGAAAATACTTCTAAAAGTTAATGAGCACTGCTTAGCATCAGCTCTGGGCAGGCTGTTTTTCTAGGTACACAACCCTTGTCTCATCAGCACAGACTGAGATTGCACCAGTGAAGCTGAGCTCCACAGCCTCAGCCAGCACACGTGCAGTCAGCTGGGTTATGAACCATGTCTGAAAGCAGCAGCAGCAACGGTTTTAGATTTACCACATATGGTAACATGTCCCATGTTCCTGCACAGTAAAGAGCAGTAAAAAGCACTGTGTACCCAGACATTATTCACATAACTCAAGGTATTAATTTCATCATACTGCTCACAGCATTGTGCAGTAGTTAGCAATGAGAAATTCCAAAAAGGTATAAAGTTGTTTGTAAAAATCAGTTAAGTCATACTGGAAATTTTCTTCTAAGTTTCTTTTGTCGCTTGCAAAACATATTATTTTCAACACAAAATTCAAAATGGTTTCATACTAAGAACCTCTTTCCAATAAAAATCACACAATGATTAGTAGAAAACTATTCATTGTACACTTTACTTGAACTGGAGCCTTGCCTTTGACCTGTGTCAAGGCATGCCTGTTTTGAACTGCAAGTGGCTGAAAATTTTTATGGATTCATCTTTCTGTGTCTAAATCATACTTTCAGAGTTGATCAGACTTTAAAAACAAACACATGCCTTCAAAATTTCTTACTGGATATAAAAGACATACATTTAACATTAGAACTCTCCAAAATGTTTAGAGTCAAAGCTGTGATTATTTCTCTATTTGGAGGCATTTCCCAAACATTCACACACTACAGGGAGAAAAAAAAGCTTTTTCTTCCTGCTTTAAGAAAAAAAAAAAAAAAAAAAAAAAAAGAAATACTTGAGATATAAACACAAAAAAAAAAAAAGAAAAAAGGCATTATTAGAGATTTATACTAAAACTAGCAAAGAGTAAATGTATTTCTTCATAATACAAACTCCCAAAAGCTACGTAGTCTTTCCCCACTTCTCTAAATCAATCTTTTAGAATAAGATATAAGCATTACAAATTAGCACAGTGTTCTGCAGCAGCAACCCAAACTGCCCAACCCAAGGTAAGAAAGTTCTAATACTGTCATTACTGCTACATGAGGGGAATCTTGTTCCTTCACACAGAATAGATTTCACTTGCAGATGAATTACAGAAGGGTGGTTTTCATAACGCACTTGAAATTTGCTTAGATGTCACAGTCAAAACAGTTTATGAGAAATATGTAAAGTTATGAAAAGCCCTTTTTTTACCTTCAGCACATGATCTCTAAATGACCTGTCAAAGAAAAAAGCCTGGAGTGCCAGTCTGCTTGCTTGCAAGAGGACATCAGTAGAAGCAAGGTGCCCTGGAAATCCTGCAAACATACTCACACCTGAACTTTTCCTTTGTGAGAAAGCTGTTACCCTAGTCCTGAGCTCCGGGACACAGATCCCTGGGCTGCTGCTGCTCGGCTGTACTGAGTGCCACTCAAAACCTTTTGCTACTTGGGATGGCACATAAGGAGGCAGCACGGCCACCATGACCTGCCTACTGATAAGGTGTTTGATGTGAAGATGTGGTTTAGTAAGTCCTCAGGCTGAGGAAGACCTGTGACTTCCCTCATGCTGAGGAGGCATTTAAATGATCTTTTGTTAGGAATTGGGCACCCCAACTTTTTCTACATCTGTACTCCAAGAGCAGGGATGTTTGCTCCACTTTTAAAATGTGCCTCTGCACACTGATTTGTCCCAGCCTCCAAAATCCACCTCTTTTCTTCGACTGGATCAAGGCATGACTCACTCCTGCTGGCCAAAAACATGCTCAAGCAGTCAGCTAAATCCATCCCAATTGAAGGAATTCCCTCTCCCTGCCACAAGGTTCTGGCACAGGTATCCCCACACCCACTGGAGATTAATGTCAGTTCCGAGGTGCCTTGGCAGGTCTCACTATAAACCTTGTCAAGACAGATCAAGCACTTCCCATTCCTCTTCCAGCCTATATCATCCTGACATCAAGCTAATCCAAATTACCGTGCTAAATCTACAAAAATCTTGGGAAGTTTTAAAGTCTGCTTTCAAAAATGCTAAGTATCTGGATGTTTTGGTTTTAATGTTGCTCAGCACATGAATGTTCCTGCTTTGAAAACAGTCAAATCACTTGCCCAGCAGGTAGCCCATTATGTTTAAGAGTCTGTCCTCTGTTGCTCAATTTGGACACAACTCCCATGAACGTAATTAAAAAGTTTTTTCGAGTAAAGGCTACAAGCATGGGTGTGGATGCACCAGGTATTTCAAAATAGTCTCTGTGAGCCATGCTGTGGACTTCTGCTTCTTTCTAAAATCACCTCTTAAAAGGCAATGGGTGTGCCACTGCCTGAATGACTAAGAACTTTTTCCTGCAAGCCCTGGATTAGATGGATGCTTGCCCTTGGTGTTACAGGATACTGTGTCTAAGGGGCGGGTGTGCAGAGTATGCTGACCTGCCTGCTGAGAAAATGCAACTTTTATTAACTTCTAATAAAAGCCGTCCCTTTTCCTACACATTTTGCAACCCAACTATCATTATACACACTCACTATAAAACAGAACTGCACAAGTTTTCAGAAGTATGAGGAATATTAGGAAGTGTAAGTAGGCAAAATTCAAATATCTAATCAGAAATAAATATCTAATAAAAAAATCAAAAATGCAACTCTGCTTTTCTAAGCATAGTACTTATGAGGCACATCTAGACATTCAATCATATCTACAATCAATCAATAACTTGGGAACAAACTCTCTGTGTATCATATGCCCTAGAATATTATGTAGAACTAAACATACTAGCCTGTATTTTTTGTGGGGTTTTTTCTATTATTCTTACTACATTGTAGCACCTGTTATGCATGTAGCAGAAATGCCTGTTATCAGGGATAATGACTGGAACAGTCAAGAAAACACGGATCACTTTTTAAAAAGCCTTTGTCTTAAAACTCCCATATTTGTTACTTTTTAAAGACTAACAGAAGTTCTGAAAACACCTGTCTCCACATCTTCACAGCTATGACCTAAATGCACAGCCACTAAGGAGGTACCATTTCTATGGTCTACCAGCACTATTGAGAAGATCTCTTGTTTTCAAGTGGAACGGGGGGAAAATAACCACTCAGTACAGACCGTCGAGACTGGCAGCAGATTTCTCATCATTTGAATCTAAAAAGCACAGTGCATTCCCAGTGACTGCTGCCAGCATAACACGGCTGAACGAGCATGGAAGCTCCTCGGTGATTTCCACAGGCTTCACAAGGGAGAAATCAGAGCAGATATATCTGTCATCTGTCAAGCCAAAGCTTCAGAGAGAAAGTCACCACCTGAGCTTGTCCCAGAGAGCACCAGGCAAGAAGGGCAGTGTTTTCAGAGAGGAAACAGAATGCTCCCGTGTGAGCAGCACAGCACAGGAACTGTACAGAAACAGTGAAGGAACACAGAGCCAGGCTAAGCACCAACAAGTTACTAACACCACAAATTGCTGAGGAAGATCTGTGCAGGAGGGTTACATGTGTTTCCTGAAAAAACATTCAACTTGTATGTCCATGCTGAATTGTTGTTCATGATGAAAGCTGGTTGCAGTTCACATACCAAACCCCAAGTAGATTTCAACTAGTGTATTGTGACTGTCAGCATCTTGAAATTCAGGTCACTTACTCTGTTGCCACATAGAAATCAGAAATAGAAAAACCCATGCCCCTCAGTAACTTTCATTTAAATACAGACAAAAACCAAAGAAAAGCATGCTATTAAAAGCCAGGAGTTTTTACAAAATCAAACTGCATATCTGCTGTGTCTGGGAGAAACTGGTTCTACCTGTGAGCATAAACATGGATCTGAAACAGCTATTCAGCCAGAGCTTCTCCTGCTCTTGAATGCTAGAGAAAGGGCAATTTTTTACCATGCAAAAGAACATATAAAAGGGCTGAGCACATTTCAAACCTCTTGTCAGAGCTCACAGGATGAGCTCTACACTGTAATTAAAGAGACTAATAAGTCAGTAAAAACAGCAGAATACAAAGATGAAGCTGAAAATAAAGACTTCATTGCATTAGGATGACAATTCACGTAGCAAGTCAGGTAGTTTTGAGCTAGTATTGATACGTATATTTTAAGAGTTATACAATACCTTTACTCAAAAAGGCAAGGGTGTGACAACAGCTGAAGCCCTTGCACAAGATCATACAGGAACAACCATCAGAGGAGCCAAGCAGAATCCTGACAGGCCACTAAAGTGCAACCTGGAACTATCACAGATACTGGTGATGATCTAAAAGAACCTACTTTGCTACAACCAGGCTGTAAGGTATATTAAGGTTTTGAAATATATTCACCAATTAAAAACAATTTTTAGTCCCCACTCCAGAAAGGTAGTGTTATTCCCAGCTCCTCAAAGTGGTGTAAGAATTAGCAACCACAAGTTGACAAATATACAGCAATATCACACACATTGAACTTGAAAAGAAACACTATTAAAACAGACCCTTAGCACCACATACGTAAGTCCATTCTTGATTCCTAAAATCACCCCAGACCTCTAGAAGTCCAAGAGGGAAAACTGAAACAGAGAGACACCTCAAGAAGAGTTTAATCAAACAATTTTCACTAACCAGGGACTTCTCTTGTCAATAACACCTGGATGAAAGCCAGCCCACCACTACAGCCCCCAGCAGGAAACTCCCTATATTCTTCTGAGATCCTGTTCACACTCATTTTAAAGGAGCTGAAATCCATCAAGGACAGCAACATCCTCCTGACTGAGCATCTTGTAAATCAGGTCAGATTCAGACCACCTGAAAAGAACAAGCTGCAGCCAGCATTGCCTTGTTTTATCTTGAACTCACAGAGACGAAATGAATATGATTGGAAAAAGCTGTTTTCATGAAAATAGCCATCCATAAAACTTCAATGTTATTAACTACCTACTAATGTCACTGCAGTGACGGGCCCAATACCACAAAAGTTATCTTCATAGTCTCAAGGTGCAATTAAACACTTGACTGAAACTGACCTAACTGAAAACTATTGCTGGAGATTCAGCCTCCTTCTCTACTTGCAGCTGTTTACTCCTCTTTCTTCCCTAATGCTGCACCTAGCATTCCTGTGGTCCTACTTGGACTGGATCAGAGAACTACTGAGGATGGAAACGAGCCCAGTGCTGGAAATGACAAATCCGTGAACAAACCACTTGTGCTCAGCCAGATCAGCCCACCTGCAAAGGGCAGTGGCACCGCTGCCAAGGAGCCAGCGCCACGCCTGCTCCTCCCGGGGCTGGGGGCAGCTCCGCTGGACACCGGCTGTGCTCCCGGGCACAAGGAGGCCCAGCTCTGCTGGCCACAGGCCAGAGCCCTGCAGTCTTGGGCAGCCAAGGCACTCCTCACTACCAAAAATGCGCTTTCTGTCCTCTCAGTGAAGTACCAAACACACAACAAAGGGAGCAGGGGAAGAAATTGGAGAGGCTTAACTAATTGCCAGAGAGGATGAGTCTGTGTATTGGCGTGGTATTTGTTCAGATCCCTGTTTCTGCTGCAAAGAGGCACCCGCAGCACTCCTCGTTATCGCGTGTCTCACTTGCAGAGAGGGGATGGTGCCGTGCACGGGGACACTGGGGATGGCCAGGAGACAGCTGAGGACGCAGAGTCATGGCCAGGGGGAAGTGGCAGCAGAAGGCAGCACATCTCAGGGGTGCAACTGATCTCTGGCACTGGTGACAGAAGGAGATGGTAGAAAAGACAGCTCAAGGGACAGACAGGAAAAATGGGAAACATGAACTCTACGGTCTGCCACAGTCCCTTGTCCTCAGGCCAGCTTCAAAAGACTCAGCATATTTTTCACAATGAGATACAGATAACTAACTAGAATGATCTCTATTTTTAAAAAAATCTAATTTATTTCTAATTTTTTGCTAATCAAAGCAATTCTGTAAGACCAGAATTAGGCTTTTGGAATCTGAATGTTTGCACTGTTAGGATCCATGGCAGCCCTTACACAAAGATAAAAACTGCACCTTTGAGGTCATACAGCACACTTCATCCCAGATCCCTGGTATTAATGCAGGGCATGCATTATCTGTCAAAACAATATGGGAGTGTTCTAAAAGGAACAGGGTACAGCCTGGTACCGTACCATTAAATATTAACACAAGTGATAAACAATCTACTCAAGGTGAGTCAACTCTGACCACAACTTTAACCATTTACCAAAAAAAGTTCAACAAATCAAGATTAAGCATATAAATTGTTGTAAAACATGCTCATTATAGGTTTGTGAGAAAACACATACGTGAAAAAGATCCAAATTTTATTTTGCTGTTTTAAAAAAAATGAAAAGAAAAATTTTGTAACCAACCCTGAGCTTGCAGTTCTTACAGTTTCACGAAATGCAGTGTTTTGCATTCAAACTGGATTACTTCCATGCCTTCAGAAAATGAAATAAACCACTAACTCATACATGATATATCTCCACAATAAACTGCATTATGGTAAATGTCTCTCTGGGTTTTCCAACTGCATGGTAGCCAACATCAAATATGAAGTAGAAACAGAAGCAAGAGGGTTTTTTACAGAATAGATTAATAGTTACCTGGCTGTATCACACTCCTAAACACAATAAAAATTCAAGAGAGAGAAAGAAAGAAAAAGAAAGAAAGAGAAAGAAAGAAAAAGAAAGAAAGAGAAAGAAAGTGAGAAAGAGAGGGCACTGCATTATGTTTCCTGCAGCTGAGATCCTGTATGCTCTTTTAGCCTGTGTGAACTTGCATTATCAGCAGGCTCACTCTCAATTACCTGTTTATTTTTGCTGACATTTGGTTCTCAGCAACCTGTAACATTACATTCCCTACACAACAATCTGTTCACGATATGGAAATTTATTGTAGTTGCCCACGTACGATTGCACAGAAAGGCCTATCTTCCACTCAGTTGAGCCTTATCAACACAAAGTTGTCCATGAAGCAGAAAGAGTTGCCATGGAAATAAAACCAGTTTAACAGAGGCTGCTGAAAGACTCCCATTAATTAATCTATCAGGGTAAAGCAATTTTTCCTCTCAATAATTGTAGTTGGTATTATTTCAATGACACAAGAAAAATAAACCTGCTCTTCTCTTCTGTATATTTCCTGCTTTAGGGAGAAAGGCATCAGCAGACAGTCTTACACCACTTCTTTATAATTCATGGTAGAGTTTAAACTGAAGTGATGAAAAGGAATTCATGATTTGTGTCAACTTTGAGAACACAAATGAAGGTCCAGCTATAAAACTGAATATAACTTGTTCCTGACAATAAAGGTTTTTTTACTTGTTTTGAAACAAAAAGATCTGATTTAAAATACAAGTTTAAAGTTTATTTTCACTTCTGAAATCAAGACTGTCAAATTCTTTTGGAAATACACATCATTCCTGTCTTCACTATGTTGACAAAATGAAATGGTCCTTGTAAATCTCAGAAAATAAAAGAAAGTTTAAACTATAAAGCATAATAAAAGACAAATCTGTGAAGTAGTTAACACATTCCAGCTCTGTGTACGACATACTACACCTGAAAACCATATGGGCTTTCAATGAGGGAGTAACAGCTAATTTTCAAGCTGGACAAACTTCATCTACAAAAACAATAGGAAGGTGTAATTAAATGAAGGGAGAGCTAGAATATCCTTTTGTTTAGTAACAACTCAGCAACAGAATCCTCTCTAAAAAGATCCTGCATAGTGACAATGACAAGAATTATGCTGTAAGAAGGGACAGGGCATGCCCAGAGGCAAGATTTCCATTGCTAAGGTTCATTTGAAACTTAATGTGGATACTGTAACCAGCAGTATAATTCTACTCCTAGCCTAGCATATTTGATAACAGCTAATCCATAATCACCAGGCACCAACAGTGTCTAACACAAAACAGTTGCCTGAGACCATCTGGATGTCTATTTACAGAGCAACCACTTTGTGGCTGTACCTAATGTAGATTTCACGATTGCAGAGTGAGGTAGTGCAGGGTGAGGGAGCAAGGTGGAAAATGCACCCCCACTCCTGTGGATTCTCCAGACACAGGAACACGGCAAGCTTCTCAAAGCTGCAACAGCACAGAAAGAACTGAAGGGGCAAAGAGGCTGGGAGAAGCTGTAGAGGTTGTCCCATCTTCCCTCCAAAACTCTAAGAAATCCAAGCTAAAAAAAGAGCACTAATGGTCTGGTAACAGGAATAGCCATGTCCTCTCCTTGCTCCGTGGGCTTTTCCTTGGGTAATGGGGCTGTCAGTAAACAGCATACAATTCACAAAAAACCCAAGTTTTTACACATTTTCAACCATAAAAAGAACACAAACTTTCACAAAATTAGTTGGAAATTAGACTTAACATTGCATGATCTCTCTCAGTTTTTTAATTTATCTGTTAACTGAGAAATCATTGAACTACTACAACAGTGCAAGGGCAAATGCTCAGCCTCTGATCTCCACTACTGCAGTGATGAGTTAATACATCCCCTGCAGGCAAGGCCACGGACACGTAGTCTCACATTGCTCTCCACGAGCCTGTGGAGCCTGTTGCTGATAACAGGAATACAGGAACTCCAAGGTCAAGCCACCAGCAACTTGAGCATATTCGGCAAAATTATAGCATCTAAATTATGGATGAAGGAGGTTTTGGGTAAGACAATTCCTCATTTCTTCTCCAGCAAGGACTCCCACAGGAGTTCACGGGAACCATGGTATGCAACTAGATTCTTAATGTATTAACTAAAAATCAAATGTTCTATTTAATTTGGAAAAACAAAGAAAAAGTCACAGCAGTGACTTCTAGGCATTCCACAGCGAAAAATCCAACCAGCTGCTTTCTTTAGAATTTCTTGATTCTTGCTATCAGAGGAGACCAGCACAGGAAAAAAATACTATTCAGCCTTGAAAATCTCTTTTTGTAATAGAATCACAGCACAAGGATAACGAAGAAAACAACTGAAGAGGAAATAAACTGTAAACATGGACTACGACCCCACTCTTAACAAATGTCCGGGTGAAATCAGCACAGGAGGTGGACTAGCCAGCTGGAGGCATGTTTGTAGGTATGAGTAAGATAAATATTAAGCTATCACCAGATGGATTACAGAGAATGGTGTATATAACATTCTTATTGTCAATCAAAACTTGTGTAGAATTGCATCTAAGTACATGAGAAATACGGCTTGGAATGACCCACAGCAATCCTTAAATTTGAACACATTCAAAATTGTAACAATCTTTCAGCTTTGATCCAAAATGGAAACAGTTCTACCTCCACATAAAAGACAGCCTTCCTTCCTTCCTGTCTTCATTCTGCCTCCCTACACAAGCCTTAAGGCAGATATGTCCCTTACAGAATTTTGGAGAAGTGAGAGAACCAAAAGAGCCAATTGGCCTCATATTTTCAACGATTTATAGTTCTTGTACAAACGTTACTTACAACTGAAATTTTCTTGTGAAACATCAGGTAGACTGACTGCTAGAAAACACAAGTAGAAGCAGACAAAAGCATGTAAAGCACTGGGATTTTGTGAGTATAACGCACATGGAGATACACTGTATATTGCTGCACTCTTCAGAAACACACTGAATCAAGCTGAATACTACTGGGCTCTGGAGACAAATAAGTCAGTGACAAATGGTCACTTTGAGAAAGAAGTTACAGACAACCAAGCACAGACATAGCATCCTGTGACACTTCCCTGCAGAGCAGGGAAGAATAAATGCATCTGGTAAAAGCAGGAGGCAGATTCATCTGTTTCTAAAGCTTGAAGCAACTGGCATGGTTTCACAGGCATTTCCTGCGTGTTTGCCTGCTTTTGTAAAGTCAAGAGGAAGAAGAAAAACTAGATTATATCAGCAAGAGGATGATTGTACCCAATGGTCAGTTGTGCACTTCAGTATGCATAGCGACAGGAAGAATATGGAACTGCAAATGCTGCATAACCGCTGTAAAAATTTGTGTGACTTGGCAAAAACTCATAACAAAACAATAAGGAGCACACACCCCCACAGAGAAATAAATAACAGGTAACCCTAAAGGAAACAATTCCTTTGTTCTCTCATTTTTGAAAATACCTTAGGTGGAATTTTTGTCCTCATTATGAAAAGTACTTCAGTGGTGCTTAGATGGTCCACAGCAATACTAAAATTCCTTTGTTTTCTTCTACAGACACTGTGGATTACAAAAAAAGCAATTTGATTAATACATAAGAACACACCTTTCATGCAAATGAACAAAAAAAAGTATCGCAAGACTCAAGAAATGTAACAGTAGAAAAAAGAGTTATTACATACACATAGTTATGTAATTTTTGCTTACTTAAAAGTAATATAAATTAGCGAAGTATCAGAGATTGCTTAGAGCCCACGTACCTATTTGCTACTGGTTGACAGTTACTTTTGGACTCATGTTTACAGTTTGCCTTGAGGAGAATGAAGGAATGGAATTACTAAAAACCTTACAAGAAGACATTCCACGTTGAAAAGGGCATTTGTGGGAAAGCTGATAAACAGGTAGTGGGGGCATGTAAAACAGAGACATGTAAAACAAAACATGACAACAGAACAGTAAAAGAGCAAAGAAGTATAAAGTTGAGTTACAGTACACTACAGTTGAATACAGTAGTTCTAAGGTGCCTTTCAGGCCACTTCTCCTAAACACTCGTCATCAGCACACTTGGCTTTTTTGTATTCACGGTGATGTGATGTCCATGTGTCACTGAGGACACCACCCAGACCAAGCTATATTTGCCACAAGCTCTTATCTGAACTTTGACAAAGGTCAAAAAGATATGAGTGTACATCAACAGTCTGTCCTCAGAGCTTGGGAGAGTCCAGCAGCTGGGGCTGGGACAGGAAAACCTGTCGTGAGGAAGCCCACGACACTTAGCTTTTCCTTAGGCATCTTCCCCTCTCTGGTCTCGGGTGCCTCACACACAGCAAGCCCCCAGGTCTGACACAGGAGTCTGGGAACAGGAAAGGGAATGAATTCCTCCCGTGCCAAAGCTGTGTATACGGGTGCAATGATGGCTTTTACTTTTGTACATACACAGCCCCACTCTCTCAGCTTCTCACTGACATGCATTGCATATCCCTGCACTTCACAGGGAAGGAGTGGCTGAATCTCTGGCAAGAGGAGCAGGGTCTGCCCCCTCAGTACATCCCACGGGATGTACCCCCTTCCTACACAGCTGTCAGAGCTGGAGGGCTTTTTGGAGTTCTCCAAAGGACAGCTTGTACTAATGTGATCCTTCACTGCAGTGAAGATCTGGGTCACATGAAGGGAGACATTTTTCAGCTCATTCTCCTTCGCACTCTCTTCAAAGAAAGAAACTTGGTGCACAGTTTACCAGCCTCTCTCCAGCCCTCAGTGGAACTGCAAAACACAAAGCAACAACCACACCGTGTTATGTGTGTTAAGAGTGACTTAATGCTGGAACATCCTTCTGTATTTCTTGCTTGACATCAATGTGTCACCATATATATTTTATAAATTATAATATATATATATAAATATATATATATAAATGCATACACACAAGTTTACTAGCAACAGCAGAGGCTTGAACAGACCTGTTTCCAACTAGGCTACTGTAAATCCCATCCCACCTATAAATTTGTACCATCCCCCTCCCTTCTGGCTCAGTTTAAGGGAGGGTCAGTACTTGTCACAAGCTTATCAAGTTCCAGATATTCAAACTACATTTAGAATATGGAAGCAGTGACAAAAATCCCAAGAGGAAGAACTCATGACCTCAGGTCATAACTGTCTAATTAGTTCAGTAATTGACACAAAAACCCGATCAAGACAAACCATCTACAATTCCAAATTACTAGATACATCAAAACACAAGATTTCTAATATATCACCACTGCTTCCATCCTCCTGAAACTACCAGAACTGAGTGGCCTGATATTCCTATAATTTTCCACAGCAAAATCTATCATTTCACCTTTCTCTGCACAGCATGGACTTTGTATGACTCAGGAGATGAGGAGTGAAGGAAACACCTTCCCAAAGTGCACCAGAAAGGAGTGCCTTCCGTTATGATACCACAGTTGCTAGAAAAATGCTGTTCAAGANCACATGAAGGGAGTAATTTTTCAGCTCATTCTCCTTCGCACTCTCTTCAAAGAAAGAAACTTGGTGCACAGTTTACCAGCCTCTCTCCAGCCCTCAGTGGAACTGCAAAACACAAAGCAACAACCACACCGTGTTATGTGTGTTAAGAGTGACTTAATGCTGGAACATCCTTCTGTATTTCTTGCTTGACATCAATGTGTCACCATATATATTTTATAAATTATAATATATATATATAAATATATATATATAAATGCATACACACAAGTTTACTAGCAACAGCAGAGGCTTGAACAGACCTGTTTCCAACTAGGCTACTGTAAATCCCATCCCACCTATAAATTTGTACCATCCCCCTCCCTTCTGGCTCAGTTTAAGGGAGGGTCAGTACTTGTCACAAGCTTATCAAGTTCCAGATATTCAAACTACATTTAGAATATGGAAGCAGTGACAAAAATCCCAAGAGGAAGAACTCATGACCTCAGGTCATAACTGTCTAATTAGTTCAGTAATTGACACAAAAACCCGATCAAGACAAACCATCTACAATTCCAAATTACTAGATACATCAAAACACAAGATTTCTAATATATCACCACTGCTTCCATCCTCCTGAAACTACCAGAACTGAGTGGCCTGATATTCCTATAATTTTCCACAGCAAAATCTATCATTTCACCTTTCTCTGCACAGCATGGACTTTGTATGACTCAGGAGATGAGGAGTGAAGGAAACACCTTCCCAAAGTGCACCAGAAAGGAGTGCCTTCCGTTATGATACCACAGTTGCTAGAAAAATGCTGTTCAAGAGGGCAAGATGACACAACATTCAAAGATTGGCTCCACCCCAGTTACCAGCCCTCAGAGTCTCCAAGATGAAGCATTTATTCCAGGACAAGAATTGTGGCTAATGTTTGACAATAGGTCACTCCTCCCAGATAGATGGCCAGAGCTGGAAAACATGGGCTGAAATGGAAGGGAAGAGCCTTTTTCAGAGGAGCCGAGTGTGCAAGCTAATAATTTTTCCCTGGGGAAAATACTTGACTCAATCTGAGTGGTGCTTTCCAGCTCAGGTCAGATGCCACTTCCCTGCTGAAAAAAAAGTGTAGCTTAAGCCCTCACAGAAAAGCTGGCAATAGTTTAAAAACTCCATGCACAAATGAGTATAGTTGAACAGAGGGGTCTGGCCAGACTTCAGTGGCACTGGCAGGGTTAGTGAGTGGAGGAAGGGAAAGTACAGGAGTGCTGTGAACACTTGGCAAGAACCTGGTGGAAACATCTGCCTTTGAGCCACTTGCTGTGAATCAGGATGG
This sequence comes from Platysteira castanea, assembly GCA_013397175.1. NCBI lineage: Eukaryota > Metazoa > Chordata > Aves > Passeriformes > Platysteira > Platysteira castanea. The sequence goes on from VYXC01008357.1 coordinate 137,561, forward strand.
CAGGGTGCTGGATGCAATACAAATTAAAACTTTTCCCCTTTACTTCAAGCCAGGATTCACAACTGCAAAAAAAGCCACATTCTAGTCAGATAGAGAAGGGGAAGAAAACCAACTAGGACTTACATTCCAGCTACAGCAAACATTTTCCCTGTGCCTGTTACTGAGCCACTGTAAGTGGGAGCCAAATTACAGATACTCTCTACCAAATGGGAATGTCATGAAAGCCTATTTAATGTATCAAGTGACGTATGGAGAGTTTTCAGGTTCTGAATCTTTGCCATAGAATGTATTATAGAATCAATAGCTGGCCATTGCAAGCCATGAAAACTGCTTACACTGGCCCAGCTGACATCCTACTGAATACCACACGTTGGCTCTGCTCTTAGGACCTTTTTCTCTGCCTGCTCTTCAGTTGCATAAGAGCTGTCCTTCTTGAGATGAAAAGTTAAATTTATGAGCATGTGCCTTTCAAAATGCTATCCTCAGGGGCCACACACATGTTGCTGTTACACAGATGGGACCAGAGGCTCCTCTCTCCTTCAGGGACCAACCAACAAACCAGCGGCAACACCTTGGGCACTGCCTGCTCGGGGCAGAGGCCAGGCAGGTCCTGCACCCAGGTCAGACACAACAACGCCAGGACAGCACACGGCTGGCAGCACCTGGGCTGCTCCCAGTGCCTGGCACAGACAGCTGCTCTGGCTGAGCACTGATGCAAAGGGCCATGCTTTCCAAACTGCACCAAACAGCACGGGTCGTTCACAGCCTCGGCTGCTTCAGGCAAAAACACTGAGAGGGAAATCATGACGATACATGAAAAACAAAACCAGCACAACTTCCAGAAACTGGTAAATCATCAGCTGCAGGCTCCTGTGCCAACAGCATGGAATGCACTGTGATTAATGGGGATCTTCCAGTCCACCAGGAACAACCACTGTCACTGTCCAGGCTGCTCTGCTAGATCTGCGCTTCACACCAAGAACCTGCTGACTTACTTCGTGTTGCATTATATGGCAACTTGAGAAGCCACTCAAAAATTTGTCTTAATAAATACCTGAATAAAACCTTTTACAAAGTAAACTAGTGTCATTTCCTCAGAAATCATGAGTCTGCTCAGCACTACAGACACTGGAATTTCTAGGACTGGTCCTCACAGAGAAACCATCCTCTGGTACTCCTAATATATTATAGAATGCAGTAGTGACAATCACTGGCAGTACTGACAATCATTTCTTGCCATCCTTTATTGAATAAGCTTATGTAATATGAAATATTCTCCTATGAAAGGGGAAAAAAAGTGCGAGTTATCCTAACACATGGCATATGCCGTAATTTCAAAATACAGTCCAGAGAAAATACTGTCAAGTTTTGATTCATCTTCATCCCACAATTTAATATTTGGTGAAGAGGGCTATCAAATGTTAGAGCATTTCTCATTCAGTCTTTTCTGCAAACAGTCTTGTACATGTAGAGCATGGAATCACAAAATAAATATGAAATCAATCTTTTAATCCCAAAAGCAGAGAAGAAACACACGCCCTGAAGCACAGCCCAACTGCCTAACATCAATAAATGTTTCTCATCCTGCTGCAACCCAAGAACTTTCTTGGATTTGTGGATGTGTATCTTTATTGGTCTATAATGGCTCATCTTTGTATCAGCTGGTTTCTCTACTATTTCAATTACAAAACTGTCCCATGACATGTAAAAACGTGGACTGTGAATATGTTATTAACATGAATGTGTTATTAATATGAATATGAATGATAACATATGAATATGTTATCAGCTGACTCATTATGCGTTTTTACGTCAGTTCTTGCAAAAGAAATCTTTTCTAGTATGAAGAAAGATCATGTGTTGTAAAAATGATGATCCAGAACTAAGACAGATATCTACCCATGACCTGAGCCCAGATTATGAAGTGTCTCAGCCACCTTAGTAAAATATTAACAGAGTTTGTGGGTTGTCATAGTAAAATGAGAGGCTGCCCTGAATGTAATTTCATTTACGGATGTTCAGAAAATGACATCACAGCTGCAAGGACATATAGAAAACCAGCACAGTGCATTTTGGATTGACTGCAGGAACACCGATAGCAGCATTCTACAGGCTCAGCTCCTCTAGCAGCACAACAGAAACTGGATTTTGCAAAGTACACCGAGAAGATTCTTTTTATAAAGCAGTTCTGAGAACATCTGAGAGATTTTATTTTGTCTTCAACAGTGCTTGCAATTCCTTCAAAGAAGCATGTGCACGGGAGGCTGTGCCAAGTGTCTGGGAAGTACTCTCATCCCCCTGGCCGTGCTCTGCACCCTTGCTAACATTTTGTTGTTTTTCCCTGGAGGAAAAGTGGCTGAAGACAATGCACACATTACAGATGAGGTTTGGTACTTTGGAGGGATCTTGGGATCGGGTGTATTGGTAAGTATCTAAATTCAGCCATTCCTACCTTCCCCCCACCCCCAGCCATGTTGAATTTTCTCAGAACTGCAAATTCCTCTTTGATAAACAAATAAGTTATAAGTCATCCAAAGGTCTGGCAATAAGTAACTTAATCTAATGATAAGAAATAAAAACCCCATAGAATTATTATATTTAAAAGAAGCTGTAACTTGAACTCATCCGAATTCAAACTGTATTTCTATTATTTGTAGATGATCTTCCCTGCCTTGGTATTTTTGGGCCTTCAGAACAATGATTGCTGTGGGTGCTGTGGTAATCCGAGCTGCGGAAAGAGGTTTGCGGTGAGTGAAAGGAAACATGGCAAAACCAGTAAAAGCTAAATTGTTACTGATGTATGTATCTTCCTCTCACAGTCACTGTGAGTCTAGACAGATGCTGTCTTGAGTGTGGGACACGCAGCCCTGACATTTGCTTGAGTGCTGGGAAGTGGAAAGAGCAGGCTGTAAAAATTGTATTATGCCTCTGATGTTTTACTACAGGTACCACAATGGTATGGCCCCACTGGTTTTTGCTAGCACAAGATACTTATAGTTACTATCACAATTAAAACATTGCTGAAAGATCTACACCTTGTTCTGCAGAGTACAACAGTTCTCTCTTCAGCCATTTTTTGTTGGCAGCTTTTAAAATTATCCTGGCAGTCAGACACTACATTCCCAACTCACTGCAGATCCTCAAAATGAGCTGTATCTAATTAGATTCACAGGAAATTTCAGGAAGGAATAGACCTCAGGAGGTCACCTAATCCAACCTCCTACTTAAAGCAGCGTGGACCAGGCTCCACTTTGAATTTGTAGCTTCCTTTCACACTAGAAAAGTTTCCAAAGGATACTTTCAGACACTAGCGAACATCTCAAGCATTTTAGTTTAAAAATTAAATCAGAAAAAAAGTCTATTTCTAGTAGGAGAATATGTCCTTTCGAAGTAATTTCTTTGGATCAAGTAGATCATTACACTTTGAAAATAAAGGAACAGATTTTCAATTAAAAAAAAAAAAAGAGAAAAACAAATAGGAAAAGATTCATGACTACGAGGTTGACCAAAGAAGCTTCCCTAAATTCTGTCTTTGATGCAATGCCAACAAAACAGGTAGAACTTGGAGAAGGAGGAAATGGAGCCACCTGTTTCTCTTTATAACACTGCATGATCCATTTTCTGCAGGCAGTGAGGAGAAACTGCTCAAGCTTTGCAGAGCACAGAGCACTCCTCACGCAGCCCAGCACCGTGGTTGTGCTGCTGCTCAGCCATGTGGTGACAGGGGCACGGTCACACACGGTGACCACTGCGAGCCCCGGCTGAGCGTGAGCCAGCCTGCACGTCTGTGGTCCTGCCTGCAGAGCAGCCTGCCTTCTCCACGGGCAAGCACCTTGGAGTGCAGCTGACTGGGAATATTAATACAGCCAAGTGTACCAAGTCCACTGTACTGCAAGAGCCCTGCTGGCCTTATCACAATCAGCATGACTGAGAACCAAATTTGGTCTTGTACGTTAGCCAAAATCCATTATTATGATGTCTACTACAAAAGCGTAATTTTTAGGTCAGCCTTATCAGGTATATCAACATAAAAATGCATGCCAGCACCCAAGGCAAGAGTCTTGTGATGAGGTCTGAACAAAAACTCACATTGGACTCGATGATACTAGAGGTCGTTTTCAACCTAGATGATTCCATGACCTGAAAGTATGGGGTTTTTTTCCTCCACCCATACCCCTCTAATCCAATAAAGGACACTACCTCTACCTACAAACTGTTAACAGCTACAAGTGCTCCAGAATTCAAGCAGGGCATTAGTTCTTGTGTGACTTACATATTAGTATATATGAAAATTCTGTAATAGAAAGCCAGAAAAATAAAGACATACTTTCCCATCCATTCCAATTGCATTACTAGAGCTTACACTGATAAGTACCTGTGAGGAGATAAAGTATACTAATATGAAACCTAAAGGGAGACTTGGGAAGGAACACTATAATTATTTGGCCCAGATATAACCAAGATATCAAAGCTAACTTGTAAAGGACACTGTAGATTTTTTTTCAAATGCCCTGAGTGGTCCAAGACTTCAGTCGTGCTTGCAGTGTCCTGAGAAAATCACCTGGCTGCAGGGGAACAGGAGGCCCAGAGGGGAGCAGTGCCATCTGCTGCCAGCGTCTGCCTCCTCAGGCACACGGGGCCAAGGCTGGTAAAGCTTTAAAATACCAGTACAGGTATGCATTACACATCTACTATGCAATGAAAACTAATATGCTTTAGCTGTTCAGGTGTTGATTATTTGACTATTGACAGCTGAATTTAGGGAATGTACACTGACATTAAGGGTGCATTTAATTGTTTGAATGAGAACCAAAATAACATTATTTTTCTCTTCATCAGATGTTTTCTTCTATAATATTTGCTGCCGTTGGACTTCTGGGAGCTGGATACAGCTTTATTTTGTCAGCAGTAGCCCTAAACAAAGGCCCTAAATGTTACACTGGAGGAGAGTGGAACTATCCTTTCCAGGATGGGTAAGACAAGGCAATCAGGAAAAAAAGATACACGTTTAAAGTTTGTGATATGATTCAAATTCCAAATCCACTGTATAAAAATGGGAATTATACTGTTTGTTTGAATTACAGAAGCTCTTAGAAGTGCTCACAGCACACAGCAACACTTCCTAAGGTTCAAGAGCACAGATGTAAAGAATAGCAAGTACAATCAAAACTACTGAGTTTCAAAGGGGCCAATAAAGAGAAATGCACAGCCTCCTTTTAGGTTATTCTTGGGAGGATAAGCAACATACGGGGGTAAATGCCACTTAGACGAGTAGCAATGACACACTGAGACACATCTCAGAGTCCTGAAGGAACTGGCTGATGTAAGTGCCAAGCCACTCCATACCTGAAGAGTCCTGGCAGTCAGGTGGAGCCCCAGGTGGCTGGGAAAAAGGAAACAATACACTCGTCTTTAGAAAGACGCTCTGCTTCAAACATAGTTTTGGTTGCAGTCCAGAAATCACTTGACAAGAACACAAACAAGTCAGCACTAAGAATAAGCAGAGCAAATAGAGCCAGTGGTTAAGCAGTTTACAATTAAATCAAAATGTGAAGGTAAAAATTATGGAAAACACCTTTACTTTAGATGAGGCATCTAGAACAGCAAAAGCTGTTCTTTTCAGCTCAGTGTGCAAGAGCTGACTTGTATCATTTCACGATTTGTTTTGGTAATTCAGTTGTTTTGATTTTATTACAATGTACTTCCTTCCAACTGTACTTTGAGGTACTGGGTTGCATGCCCTGACCACAGCCTCCCTCCCCCCCCCCTTCCCCCACCAAATGCCATAATCAAGTAAAAACAGCAAAAATGCCCCTGACAAAACACTGGAACAGATAAAACTCATTTGGCACACACTTGGCTAAGATCTTTCCTTCCCAAAACACTAAAAATGGTTCAATCATATCAAACATATGCTTGTCTCTAATTGTTCCCTTCTGATGTCTTGATTTTTTCAAATCACTTTCTTCAGTTCAGCTAGAAACTAAACTGAAGTCACGTTCTAGATAAGTAGCACCAGCGTGACAATGGAAATCCTCACAGAAGCAAACACAACCGTGGCCATGGCACAGCAGTGACAACCTCTTGGTGAGAGATTCTCCTTTGTGAGTTAGTGTAGTCTTCTTCCTAACTGTTTTGTTCTCCTGTAGGAATTACCTTTCTGACTACACATTGTGGAACCAGTGCGATTCACCTGAAAATATTGTGCCATGGCACCTGACACTCTTCTCCTTGCTGCTGGTCATGAGCGGGATCCAGGGCGTGCTCTGTGGCATTCAGGTGGTCAATGGCCTGTTTGGAACCCTCTGTGGGGACTGCCAGTGCTGCGGATGTTGTGGGGTGAGCAGCTGAGGATTCTCCTTTGTTATTTTGTGTACTGATGAGTTACATACACACCTCTAGCTGCCAGTCTGAAAAACTAAACTAGCCTTCCTTCAAGTCCATGATCGTGTTTGCTAACATACTGCCAAAACCCAAAAAGGAAATAAAATCCTTTGAAAGTCACAGCAATAGGAGCCAGGAAATTACCTCCATGTTTTTATTCTTCCAGGGAGATGGAGCTGTCTAAAGAACAGGAATATTGCTGACACCCCTCCTCACCTTGAGAGGATCCCTTCTGCAGCCACTCCACAAAGCAGCCATCAATTGCACTGGCTCTGGCTAAGAAGATGAGAATGAAGGGCTCCTCCTCTCACCAGTGTCAGGAAGCCCTGACTCCCTTTCCAGCCTTCCTGAAATCCCTCTGCGTGGAATAAAATAAGTGAAATACAACTCTCATATTTGTATTTATTTTTGTAAAACAGCTTCCATTTAAAAAGAGGGTATTCTCTGGCAAAATACAGTTTGGGTTATAATTTCTATTCAGGTAGCTTGTAACTCCTCAAAGCTTCCAATCTATACATGAGCACAAATGCTGTTTATTAACCTTTTTGCAGAAGTTCAATTTAGCTGTATTTGGCACAGTGCTATGAAGGAGATAGGAAAGACAATAGAGAGCGAGCTCAAAGGCAAAAATACCTTTTTGAAAGAACTTTAAAACTTTAAAAGAGAAAAACTACTTCCCAAAGGAATCAAGGAGGAAATAAGAGGGATTGGAGACATCTGAGGGATTCAAATCAACTAATATGCTTCTTTTAAAAAATTCTGAAACGAATTTTCACAAACCAGCTTGCCAGGCTGGATGTCTCAATGCTTCTCGATATTTGTCATATCTGTTCCCTAAAATTTTCCTCCTGAAATAATGATTCAGTGGCCTGTGCTTTCAGAAAATTTATTTTATGTACTACGTATTTACACTAGGGATATCTCAAAACCTTAGAAGTACTGAAAAGCACTGAAAGCTCTTGAGCAAGATGCAGAAATGTTGAACAGTTTGACACAGGTACTGAGAATTACACTGTGCAAGACAACAGATTGTAAAAGAACCTCTTCAGAAACAGCTGTCTGTCCCACCTGTTCTACTGCACTGCCCAGGAATTTGAGAGCACCCTTTATTTCAAGACAAACTGTGCAACTATCTCACATCTATTCTTTCATCTGTGGTGAGCAGCTGTTCTGCATCTCATCTCGCATTTGTCTTGTTTGATTTATACGAAGCCTTTGGGAATGTGGAATGTTTCTCATCAGTGTTCAACAAAGGGATGGGTAGCTGCATGGTGTGTAGCTTTGACATATCAACAAACACAGGGTACATAAATCTTTGTGGGAGATGGGATAAGAAATAACAGGCAGCAAGCTATGATACCTAAAACCAAAATCAACGAGCTACTGCTTCTAAGAGCCACCCAATAGATGATGGCTTTCCAACACGAGCTAATCCAGTGTAGTAGCTGACACAAGGTGCACACATTTCATCTTGTGATCCGGACTGCACTCACACCTTGGCCTTCAGCTGTATTGGAACAGGCTAAATGAGCCAGAACCAGCAGGGCAGCTGAACTTAGACTTTGAAGTGCCAACAACAGCGTTTGAATATACATATTGAATCATCTAACATCTGAGGCTCTCCCCTAGCACTTAATTTCTGCAGTGTCAGTTCTGCAGTAACTGGAGATTGTTCTGTGCTTTTACTTAGCAAAGCATCCAGTAAAATCAAGGAGAGGGACTAATCACAGATCCTCATAAAGAGAGAATGATGTAAAAGGTCAGTGGTAATCCTGGAAAAGAAGCCACAGATAAAAAGAGTGCAGTGTTAGGAAGGGACAGAAAGATGATGGTAAGAAAGAAACCACAAACAGGGATAACTGAGAGGGTTAACAGACCTCAGGAACCTTGACCAGCTTAAAGACCACACTGCTATAGTGTGTACAAGTATCAACATACACTAATACAGAAGTAAAAATCATAGTAGCCAAAAGAAAGAATATTAGTATTCTTTGTATAATCTCAGAAATGCCCATCCTGGCTGAAGCTTCATTATTCACCCATAAGAATTGGCTGCTGGGTGACCAGGGTGCTGAGAGCACGGCAACTTCGACATTGCATGGCACTGTTTCAGCTGAGAGCTATCATAAAAGGATGCACACTGGCTATTTAACAACTCAGATTACAGCATGTGGAGTGTGCAGATGTGATTTTGAGCCCATGCACTTCAGTGGGACAAAACTGGTTCAGCCCCTGCACAGCTGAACTATATACAGTTAGTTCCCTTTTTTGATTGTCCTCAACGAACAGACTGCAGAAAAATGATACATTACCCACAGGAGAGTGTCACCTTTCAGGGAATGATGCATTAACTGGAGAATCTTGGCGAAAGGTTCATCTCTAAAGGAGGGAAGTAACATACACAATGTTGAAAAAAAATTTGCTCAGCCCAGGACAAGGGATGTTTTCTCACATCATTCCAGTCTTGAATGTTCATCACCTGTCTCCAGTTCAACTTTAGCTCCCTCTTCACGGATTCGACATTACTCACAGTGTAACCAGCTGCAAGGCAAACAATGCCAAACCCTGGAGCCACTCCAGCTGTCAGAGGGTGGGAAGGCTGACTTCCTCCATTACACTGATACGGGCGGGGTCTTTGCCCCCATATTTTAATTCAAATGTATATTGAATTGAATATACATATTGAATATGTATATACATATATGAAAAATTGAACACATAATATACAATATAAAACTGAATATTTTCATTCAAAATGTGTGCCTTTTTCACAGAATAGTATGTCTGCACCTTTATTCCAAGCAGTGTTTTACAGTTCCCTGGGAGGCCCATATTAAAACCCTCCAACCCGCCCCCTCCCCCCAAGAAATTACTTTAAAAAACCAATATGCATCCAGAATCTTTCAAGTTCATTTGTATTTTTTTTCATGTACAAGATCAAAGAAATAATTAAAAAAAAAAAAGCAAAACAGAATCAAACCCAGGATACAACAGTTTGATCTGACTGCCTCTGATACAATCTAATGCAAGGTACTAAAAATTAAAAACAAATGCTCACACGTCATATAAAAAAATGAAAAAAGTAAATAAAATAGTTAAAGAACTAGCATGTACATGGATGTATGTATTAGGAAACAAGTTTATTCAGACAACCACCCATATTTTTCTGTAATTAAAATATACACTTAAATCCTTCCCTTCTCCCAAACAGCATTTGTTGTCAAAAAGTCAAACCCAATCCCTCCCCAAGTTACGTTCTAACAGTATGACCAAAATACAAACTGTAATTAACGACGTCCCATTACTTGTGTATCACCAAAAGTTACATATGCCCCTCAGGGATGGTCACAGCAAAATTGTCCAGCTGGCACATTGGTTGTATTTATACTACAAGTAGACAGTGTACAATTTAGTACAATAAACGCTCAAAACCTGAAATAGTACAGTGAAATATTGTCAGCAATAAATTTATTTTCATATTACATGTGCTTTGAATACTCAAAAGTTCTGCCATAAGCCTTTTTAAAGCCAGAAACCTTTTTAAAAGGATAACTTTGAAAAATAGATTTTATTGTCATTACATTTCATCTGATACATCCTCTCCATAACAAAAATTAAAAGCTGACAGTGTAAGGAATCACTTCAATTCAACCACGATTTGTTTCACGACTGAGTAAAGATCTAACCCAAGATTCTGGCAGCTGTTTCACCCTGAAGTGTTGCTCTGCACAACACCCTCCTGTTTCAGATCTGCTGGTGGTTTACTATGAAAGTAACACGGAAACACAGTTTGATTGCTTTACCCTTTCAAGGTCTTTGCACCAAGACACTCAACCACCAGAAACAGAAATAAGAAAGGAATCAAGCTTGCAGCTTCACACTTCTGATAAATACCTGATGTGATTTCACTAGGAAGTTGCCTTAGTTTTCCCTGTACGCAGAACAGCCTTTGGCTGACAACAATGCATGTGGTTGGGCAGGAATCAGCGTTAGCTAATTCACAGCAGCTGCGAGCCCAACCTGCTCAGAACATCTTCTGTTATGACAAACTTACAGGTTCAGTGGTGCAGACTTACTAGCAAATGAACAAACTGCATTCTCTAAACTTAACACGTTGATGGGCACTATCACCTGGACCACAGCAGCACTCAGATCCACAGCTGCTGCGGGTCACTCCAGCACCAGTGGCTGCTGGCTCCTTACGCCAGCTGAGCAGTGCTGGCGACCTGGCCTTGCAAGTTGGCCAGAAAATCTCCAATTCTCTAAAAACATCAGTCATGACACTAAAGAACAAAGCCTTAGGACCATCTGTTTTTCATTTAGGCTGACAACCTGAAGCAATCTTCAAAAGAGAGAGATTAAACCTAATTACAGTAATATTGGTCAGCCCTGCCCGGTCCCCTGTTTATTGAAAAGAAATTTATGCTATGTCAACAGTTAGCAAAAATAGCAAAAATAGTTTAAAAAAACCCCCAACTAATAACCCCTCAAGAGAATAAAAGAAACACAATGCCCATTCTGTGATTAAATTCTGTGCGGACACAACTCTGCTGTTACATCTTTTTCTATAAAAAACCCCAAAAAACACTTTTAAAAAGCTACTTTTCACTATGTAACAAAACGTCACAACTGTAGGTTTTTGCTCGACATCTCTTTTTTCAAAATTTCAGTGTGTGTGCGCTTTTTATTTTCCATCCTGTGACACCATGTACACTTAGCAGTTCATCATGGACATGGTCATTTACTCTATTGAGTGCTTCTGCTGTGCTTTTGCTGAACACTGGAGATTCATTTGCCATGCATCCCTGCCTGCAGCCATCCTTCACAGCAAGGATCTAAATTTATTACCTCATCATTTGTCTTCCAAACCTACTCTGTATTCCCACCACTTCATCTCTGACCTTTTCACTTACCTTCACCCAACTAGATGGAAAAATGTCTTTAGGGGCCAATACTCCGATGCATCAGTAAGATCTTGTTAAGTGTTACCAGACCTGGCAAACACACATGTACACTTAGTGCTACATCTCTTCTTCTCTTTACATAGCCTGAATTAAGCTTAAAGAAAAGTTATAATGCCTTTCATAAAAATACCTATTTTTCAATATAAAATGCTTAAATGCATTAATTATAAATAAGGTAATTTCAAAACATTTAAGAATTTTCAGGACTTCATTTGCATTTCAGGGGAACTGCAGGCTTAATGTCCTTGATGCCTTCTCAGTCCCAAACCTCTGATAAGGAAGTTTTGCAGGATATATAACAGGTAAAAACACACAGCACGTGCCTCGTGTCCTGTGCACCAATTGTGATGAAAGACATAAAAACTAAGCAGCTTTACCAGGCGAGTCCCAGTGCTGCTTTAGCAGTGCCCTGATAAAGTTTCTGTTTTTTCCATGTATACAACTACATGTATTTTGACACTGTCAGTTAAAAACATTACTGAAAACAGTATGAGGAAGGTTTTTCCCCCCCCATGTATGACATTAACAAGTTGTGCCACATTTTCGAGAACTGATTTTAAAAGAATACTTTAGCACTTAAGATACTTGCCACAGATTTTATATATATAAAAAATTGCTTGTTCATGTGTTAAGTTACAAAACTGTAGTGCTTATACAATAAACTAAAAAATCTAAGAATTTTTAAAAAATGCTTATTTATAATACATTGCATTGTTTTTAAAAGGCAACAGTCAGTACCAGCCTGGTTTATTTTGTAACAATATTGTAGTGTAAAAACGTTGCTAAACAATTCTGGTACTTTGATATTGGAAGTAATTATTTTCTGAAAACTATACAGTAATATACTGAAAAAAAAGAAACTGCTATAGTATTGTTTGTGCCTTTACAAATATATAATGGGAATTATTATGCTTGATATGGATCAGACAAACTGTATTCCATACAGAACAGTTAGTTACTAAGAACTAAAAAAGATTTTTAAGGCTTAAGTAAGTTAATGAAAAAAAGCTTCTGATACTATTGCCATAAACATAATAATAAAACTACTCTCACGTCTTGATGCTTTGCATTATTTTTTTGAATGAAGTGGCCTAGTAGTTAGCTCTTCTGATTCACAAAGGGTCTGTGATGTCAATCAGTACCCAGGAGATCAGTCAGGGATATGCACAAGCATCAGCCACTTTCTGACCTAAAAGTGAAGCATTTCTGCCTGGTTTGAAAAAGTGAAAAAGTAAAAAAGTACACAGATGTGTAACGTAGTGTGGGTTTTTAAAAAGAAATATATATGCAGGTATGTATTTTTTATATATATATATATGTATATAAAATATGTATTTTATATTTAAATTAGTATCAATCAAATCCAGACAGATATTAAACTGACCATAAAGATGATGTAAGAAAAGTCAATAAGGCAGTATGTTGTATCTCTTGAGGATATTCAGATATTCTATGTCTATCTCAAGAGGAGAAAGAAATCTGAATTGCACTGTAGGCCCAATAAGCATTGCTTGATTACAGCCAGGTAAGGAAGGGCTCAGTTTTGTTAAGCACTGACTCCACGTCGTTGAGAATGGGGATCAAGTCTTCTGACTCTAGAGTCCCAAGATCAACATTTGTCCCTGGAAGACAGTCGAGGAAATCAGGGAAACGTGTTTGTTGTGGATTTATATTCATTGTTGTCTGTGTTATAGTTTCTCCTAGGAAAAGTAAAGAAGAACTTTTGAAGTACCAAACGCTTTTTGTGGGTAATTTAAAACAACAAAACTGACATAAAAATCCTGATTCCCCCTTTCCTGTGAGCATTTGTGAGCACTCCTATTCACCACAAGTGTTATTTCAAAACTGCATTTAGGTGCAGAGTACACGTTCTTCTAAGAATTCATTTCACATTCTTGCTCCTTTCCAGCAGTGCTCAAGGCATCCCTCTCTGGCCTTCCACTTGGGAAGCAGAACAGTTTCAAGTTTGTTTCCTGGTCTGCCCAGAGAGCAGCAAAGGACCCTCATGTACACCTCCATCCTGACCTCTGCACCAGGGGCAATGCTGTCCACAGGAAATAACTGAAAAAAGTGCTTTACAGCAATTAATATTACAGAACTAACTCTTTTTTCCCCTCATAAATTAATAATAACAAGCATGAAAATCTTTAACAGATAAACCTTTCATTCTCTGCATAATCCTGAATTTCTGATGACTTCAAAAGGAAGTTTAGGTGAGGAAGTGCTGAGAATTTCACTCTGAAAAAAACCTTGATTTCCTAGTAATTTATTTCAGTATTTTAAACACCATGAGCACACTAACATAAAATAAACACATCTCAAAATGCAAACTAGCTAAATACATTCTGTTTGAAGGCAAATCCAACTTTGCCACTGTAAGAGACTTACAAACAAGACTGATTTCCCAGAGTTAGAAAATGCAGTGATTTGTACATATAACCCAAGACCAGCTTTTTACTCCCCTTACCTTGGACAATGGTATGAAAACAGAAATTAAGGCTCACATTTTCCAGGTTTTACTTATTCTGTTTAATATCAGTCTGAGGTAAAAGGGCAGAATCTGGATCTAAGTTAAACACGAGAGCCTTCTGGGCACTAAGCACCTTCCAGGCATTTTCTCCCACAATCTCAGTCTGTTCTCTCGCATAGGAAAGCCAGAGATTATTGCTCAGGTATGCAATAACAGAACAATACTAGTCACAATACAAAGTTATAATTGGACTATACTTTAAGCTAAATCAGAGTATCCTACCTGTATCCATCTCATCTACGTTGCTGAGGAAATCTTCAGGTGTTGTTGGTATACTGTAGCATCCTAATCCCAGGCCACTGTCTGTGCTCTGCTCCCTGGAGTGGTACGGCCCACTACAAATTGAAACGTGAAGAAGACTCAGTAAAGATGCTCTGGTACACACAGTTTCTGAGCACAGTGATGGAAGAGAGCACAGTAGGTTATATATTATAAATATATACTGAGTCATTAAGCCTCATTCTCAGCTGTTGGCCACTGATCACCCAACACCGTATTTGGGTCACATCAGCCCAAATAACAACGTAATTGAAGGGAGGTCATTTGTAAATTTTGAAATACACACATGCATATATAACTCTCTAGCTGAAGTCAGTTCTGACAGCCTAACAAATTGCATATATTTATACTTAGGTAACGTGCCTCTTCTACCTGGTCTTCTACATACACTAACAATAGAATTAAAACCACCTGTTACAATTTGTTGCTTTTTCTAAGACTCCTTCTTGAAGCATAAACGGAAAGATTTCAGGTCAGCCACTGAGCCATACCCCCTGTTTACAGTAAGTAAACAAAAGAAGATGATATAGGGACTACTTTAGAGAGACAGTTGTAACAGTCTAGAAAGGCAACAGAAGCAATTGCCTAATGAAGAAGAATGAACTTGCCTGTTCAAGAAAGGATCAGATCCATTATTTGTAATAGGCCTCATGTCCTGAGTCATGGCAGGGGTGTTCACAGCTGTCTGAACTGGGACCATGTTTTCTGAGTCCATAGGAAGTTGTCTGCATAGGGCAGCTTCCTGAAAAGACAAAAAATATATGGGAAGGGTTATTCCAACAGCTCAGACACACTGTAGTCTTGTAACAAGTGAACATATAACATGTACACAGAAGGAAAGTAATTCTGAGTGATGTCACTGATGAATATTTGTTTACACTGACACGAAGAAAACCATGATGCAGACAGACAGTGTCTCTCATACCCACACCTGCTGGCTTCAAGCACCACAGAATCCAGCTGTCAGTTCTACCTTGTCTGGAAGCCAGTCCTGTAGTTCAGCAACCATAAAGTACTTAACATGTTACACAAAAACCACTGGAACCAAGAATGTGACTCAATATTAGAATGAACACTTTGCCTACCAGTAAGCATGGATGACAAACGAGCAATCAGAGCCAAAGGAAACTTATTTCGCAACTCTTCCTGAAAGACAAACTCTTCCAGCGTTATCTCTGCGACACACCCATGACATCTAGTGGTACAGAGTTCTATACAGAGGTTGTCTGACTCCAACAGGATGTTCCAAACAAAAATCCTAAGACCTTAAAATAATAAAGCTGTATCTGTTTTTAACATAATTTACTCAACTGTTTTTTTTTTAATGAAAGAAGCAAAGTAAGTAGTTCATTTAAATCCTAGTAGAAAACTTTTCTCCTCTGAATCAGTCTCCCTAGTACAGAAAGGATTAACCTGTTTTCGAGACTAGAATATGATGTTTTACTATGTTTTCAATAATTTTTTTCATTGAGGAGAGTGGTCTGGCCTCTGTGAATAATGTAACACATATTGGTGCCCATTAATGCAATGTTTCCTTTATAATAAAATTATCAATACATTCATTGATAAATTATAATTTACATTAGATGGTGTCAGTATTTAGAAAGTGTTAAGAACAAACAGTATTAAGATTCTTAATAGCTTATGTATGATAGGTTATGTTTATGATTACATTTGTCAAGTGACTATTTTAATGGTGACATTCTATTTAGAATTTAATCAGCTAGAGTCTGTGAAAATGTACAAACCTCAGAGAAAGGGAAGGTATCTTTTTTAACTGCCTACATGCAGGTATTTTCAGTACTTTTTTACAATATAAGAATGGCATCTACAGCCACGAGATTTAGACAGGCCCTCCAAAGTAAAACACTTGTAAGCTGAAAAGCCTGCAGCATCCTAAAGAAAAACTCCCACTATCAGTTACATAACCTAACTTCCTGTCTCTTCTCTGCTGCAAGAAACACCATATTTATTATAGAGTTACTTGATCCACTCTCCTTTGGGGAATGGCACATTAATTTCATGTGCCATGTCTTTCTTTCAACATATTCCATGTTGCTTGTAATATTAACTCCACGTGTACTTTTAAAATGTAAAACAACAGACTCTTGCACACTGGAGTCAGATTTGGCTGGGAAGAGTACTGGCTCCACCATCCATGACATATGTTCCTCTGCTGTAGGTCATTTGTTCAGAAGTCACATTACAATTTTAGTACTGCTACAGATGTCAGATTCCTTTGCTCCTTTGACATTATTACAGCAATGGTCAGTAGCAATGGATCAACTACACAATGCCCAAAGCTGTAGGATACCCTCTTATGTCCTGTTCTCTATTCTAAGCACTAAGCATTCCATTTCCAAGAAGCTCTTAAGCAGCAATCAGATTCTCTCTTTTCCTTTGGAAAGCTGGCAAAACCAAATTAGTATAAAAGAACATTAACCCTTTACAGAATGACAAAACTGAGTAAGGAAGCCTTTAAATAGATGCTATCATACTGGTTTCCTGAAATGCTGCCCTTCTTGCATGTAGTCAGTCTAGAGTTCTAGGGTTTTGGCAACTACATGAAGAGGAGGACAAAGAAGGAAGAAATTCCCTAAGCCAAGAGCTTCCAGAGCTATGACCTCTTCCCGGCTGGGCATGCTGCTCCACCCCAGCAGCTGCTGCCAGGAATGGCTGTGGGAAGCCAGCAGCTGCTACTGGGCTGAAAGGTTTGTGACCCTCCAAAGAATCCTTCCCCTCTCATTCAAACACTCTGCACCTCCTCACAGCTGCTAGCAGCAGCGTACACCCTTACTCAGCATTTTTCCCTTAGATAGGTTACACTAGAAAAGCAAAAACAGCAGCGGAGGGTCAGGACAGGAGTAACTGTACTCGGACACTGATGACCCGAGGGGTTCATTTACCCTCGGCTGCTGGGATACTGGATCAGGATACTGGGGTTACTGGAAGGAAGTTCAGAGCATTCCATTAGGAAGGAGAGATTTTGCATCTTGCTTTCCTCCCTAAGAGTTACACCAGTTCTAAAAACTTTAGTAATGCAAAGTGATGCTGTACTGCTTCATGCAATGTGGAGCTTCACAAACACCATAGGGGCAGGGTGGTACTGGGCACAGTAAGAACAAGACTTGATTGAGTATGGCACAGTGGCAGAGTGCTGTGAATGTATCGGTTTCAAAGTCAGCAAAGCAGGAAAACCAAAGGAAATCAACCCTTGTGTTAATGGCACAACTGTTTGGAAGCCTGATTTGCTCGTCTTGAATCAAGAATAGAGCCACAGAGAGTAAAAATAGCTAAACATCATGTTAGCATGATGACAATCATGAGTAAGCTTGTACCAGATATCCTTGCTCTGTTCTCACACCCTTCTCTATCATGAGCTCCTGATGGTAAAGGAGAAGCTGCACAAAAGACTTGAGACCACTGCCCATGTCAGGAACCACCACCTTAATCTTGTCAAAGTTGCCATTTTTAAAGGTACTTAGAACTGTTAACTCCAGCATTTGCAAGGCCACAAATAATGATATGTCTCTTGATAAAGTGTACTTCATTCACGCTGTTTCTGAGAGAAACAGGTTATTTTGTTTTTCACTAAGGAATCTGATTATCTTGCCATGCAAATGCAACATCATAGTGGACTTGTCTGCAACAGATGAAAAACAATTCTTAAAACTTTATTTTCTTAAGGGAGTATAAAGGAAGTTACATATCTATTCCGTACAATATGAGTCATTATATAGAGCTGAAACTTAAGAAATAGAACAATAAGCAAAACATCCACAAATAACCAACTCTGGAAACTCTTCAGATCAGAGGTATTCATGTAAGATGTCAACGTGATTTTACTTTAACTAAAAAGGTGCAAATTAAGAGAGTTGGGATTGGAGTCAAGAACAACTCCATATGGTCTGCCTTTATCTTCAGTGAAGTATGAACATGGTCTCCTATGCAAACCAAGTTAAACTGTGAATGAATCAGTGTGAGTTGCCCTAGTTGCTTATGGACAGACAGAGAACAGGATTTGGCCCTTACATGGCTATTAAGAAAGACTGGTAAGAATGCCAGGTCTGTAAGTTCTGACTGACAGCCATTCCGTGTTCTGTTCGGTTCTAGTTCAGAGAAAAAAAAAGAAATTGCCTATTTATATTAGCTTTTTGTTACCCTTCTGTAAAACCATAGTTAGTCTTGACATAAAAGAACAGAGCTATTAACTGTACTTGTTAAAAATTTGGATGCATTCAACCAAAAGCTCTTGAACAAAGTAAGAGTATCTTTGCTGTTACCTGTCGCAGTAACTCCTCCTGACGCATCCGAATTCGCTCCCTCTCCATCTGGATTCTCTGGAGCCTCAGCTTCTGCTGCTGCTGCTGCTGCGTGGTCAGTGCCCCGGGCAGGGCCAGCAGGGCCGGGGGCTGCGGGGGGCGGCTCTGCTGCGGCAGGGCTGGGCTGGGGGGCAGCTGGGGCTGGGCACTCATCACTGCGGGAAAGACAAGAACTCGTGGCACCTTGGGCAGGACTGTGTTTTCAGATAGCAGAGGGCCTAGGACACATGCTGCTCACTTACAGGGCTGCATTATTAGAATTACTCTCCTTCAAACGATTGAGGGAACTACTCCGTCTGGCAAGATCTGCACTAACAACTGCTTAATAAATGATTTTTCGTGTTCCGAGTGTATCAAACAAGAATACTTACAATACAACAAGTATTTATATTTGTCCTGGTATGTTTAAATATTTACCTAATGAACAAGTAAATAATATGAAAGGCTTTTTAAACTGAAATTTCCTAAAAATGTGTGCCCAGAAAGGTTACCAAGTGCAGTGCTGGGAGAAGAAAGGCAGGAATGAGAATTGGGTGCAGAAATCAAACTGCTTTTATAATGGGAAAACAATATACGGAACCACATCTTAAGACGCAGTGAGTCTAGTCTTAGCCAGATTAAAACACATAAGAAATATTCTAAGTACAATTACATAAATTATATCAGTGTAAACCTGGTTTTAAATTGCCACAACTATAAGCACTCGGGAATTTAACTCTTTCTTGTTTGCACAAGCATGTGCTTACATTTTTGGCATGTCAATGAATAGAAAACTGTGCTAAGAATGGCTGAAGGATCATGACAATATAGGATGTTCTCTGCAAGAAAATTGTTTTCATCCAACCAGCAAACGATAGAACCAGGAGAAGTTAAGTAAAGCATAATAGACTGCACGGTGTGTCTGGGGTGCATTCAGCTTAGGGCCTGAATCGCAGGACTATTTGTCATGGCTGTTTATTACCTTTGCTATATAAAATACTCCCTTCTTCTTCATATTGTATCACAGCTGAAATTATACATGCAAGAAGGGAAAGAACAAGACAATAGGCAACTATGGAGGAATACTTCTCCCCCCACAATAACCCTCCAAGTCACTTCTTCTCATAGGGATGGACAAAATATTTTGGTTCAATGAACTCTATACCTTGGAGTAAATCACTTTTCCTTCAAGCAGCACTCTTCAGTGTTACATACCATCAAGGAACTACTGGCAACTCAGTACAATGAATGAAGTCAGCATTCCCATGCCTTGACACTAGGATTATAGAAATTACAACAGACTGAATCTCCTACAAGTCAAGTATGCCATAAGTATGTGATCATACTTCTAAGAAACAACAAAAACCCATTCTACTCCCAAATGCAGTTATTTGTATCACCCGGGTTAGCTAAAGCTATGTTAGGCACAGTTTTGCAAGTTTGAGTCACATTTTTCTCCAGGATATACTGCTTCAAGGAAACATTCTGGCAGCTCTCCAATCAGTTTGAATCCTTCTATTACAGCCCAAACAGGAGAGACTCAGAAACACCAAGTAGAGAGGAGTCAAGTATCTGTGCTTTCAAGCAAGAACAGATAGTTTTGTTGAGGCATCAGGATATTTAAGAAGTCTAACTTAAAATGGAACATTAAATTGATATGGTAATAAAAAAATTTTTAATATAATTCAAAACCAGTCTATAAATACAAAGATGCTAAGGCCCAGGGTTTGATCCTACCAACTGCATAAAAGCATCATTTCCCTTGAATTATTCTTGAGTGCCATCACAGTAGTGTCCAATAAGCAAATTCAGGACATACATGGTCTATTTTGTTAAGTCAAATTTAATCCAAATCTTTTTGGACATGCGCAGGCATGCATATATAAAATGTACATTAAGTTAATCTGACATTGCTCACAACAAATACTAACTGAAAACAAAACACGAGACTATTAGGTGATTCTTTTTTTGTATCAATTGCAGAAAACAATTAAACCAAAAACTGGGGTATTCTGCAGCACTTCCCAGAACAACTGCTGCAATCGACTCCTCTAAAAATATATTCTAAGGGTCAAAATGGTTCATGTGCAGTGATAAAATAACTGAACCTGGGAAATTTAATTACTAGCTGGAGTAATTAAATCATAGCAGATTTGCAAATACTCTTTTGCACTGGTTCCACTGAAAGGCATTGAAATTATGAGCAAGCCTTCAGTTACTGTGTTAAGTGCGGGGCTTTCTTACAGCAGCAGTGCACACATGATGGCACGAGAACATGCCCTCTGCAAAGCAGCCTGCCCAAATCCTGCCTCAGCCTCAGACATCTGAACAGGACTGCCCACCACCCTCCTGGGGCTGCTGGAGCCTGGGCCATGCGACATGCAGCAAACTGTCTCTTGTTTGAAACTGCCACAGGACCATGAGGCCAAGGACGTGCCAGCCCCAGAGATGAAGTGCTCACCCTCCACCCGTGGCCACCCGCCACCCTGAGCCACTGACATGTTCCTCAGCACAGCTCTTGGCCTATGTTAGGTGGTTTGGGCACTAAAAAGCTCCCATACACCAGCAAACACCCCCAGACAGCAGATAAACCCTTTGTGTGTGTCATACCGCCCTGCTTGCTCAGCTCTCCCCACCGTGCAGGACACCCCTGACCCACTGCCTCACACCACCAGCAGCTGTACACGTGCCCTGGCTCCAGCTCAAGGAGCTGTGAATTCAGAAGGGGACAAACTGACTGAGAACATGGCCCGGTCACCACAGGAAGGTAGTGGTGAAAATTTTCAGATTGTACACAACAGTCAAATACTATGAAGGACAGAACCACCTTAAAATCTTTGGTGACACAAAGCCCTTGGGCATCTCATAGTTTTTGTGGATATCAGGCATTTTCAATGAACAATTTTGCAACTGCACAGGCAAGCCCAGCAATTCTGATATTAAGCAATCCAAGGACACTGTGCAGACTCCTGACTTACCAAGACAAATTTCTTCCCGTTTATGGTGCTAAGAATAGCATCCAGCATTGATATCCTTCAGACAAGCCAGGAGTGAAATACAGTGAATTTTCAACATTTTAACTCTATGGTTTGTTCCAGGTTAGGACCCAGGTTAGATTTACTACTGATCCAGATCAGGCCTAGCTGCATGGATCAGGTGTGAATTAGCCCTGGGCTATCTCCAGGACCAGTCTGCATCTAAGGGCAGCTTTATTACCTGTAGGTGGTGCAAAGCCCACACTAAAAAATCCTTCTGGACCTTGTGGAAAGCACGCAGGCAGACCCAAACCATCTTTGCAACTTGCTTCCAGAACCCGGTACTCTGCAGAGTACAGCACAGATTGATGCCAGTGTGTCATCCCACGGGAGGTTTAGATCGGAGATTGGGAAAAATTTCCTTGCCCAAAGGTTTGTCCAGCTCTGGCACAGGCTGCTCAGGACAGTGGTAGGGTCCCCATCCCTTGAGGGATTTAAAAGCTGTGTGGTTGTAGCACTGGAGGAAATGGGTCAAGGACTTGGTGGCCTTGGGTTAATGTTTAGACTCGATGATCTTTGAGGGCTTTGCCAACCCAAATGATTTGATTATTCTGATTCTATCAGACCTGGGCTAGATCTTCATACAGTTTCATATGCAACACTGCAGGTAACGTTAGGTAGGTTTTGTCCTGCAACCCTACCTACTTGGGCAAACCCCAGCATCCAGGCAGAACACCAATCTCTTCAAAAGAAGAGTGGCAGAGTATGATGGTACAGTTGTAACAGAACTAAGGCTTCTTACTGCTTTAGCAATTTTCACTGTGTCAGTTCTTCAAACAATAAGAAAAAAAAAATTGGAATAAACAAAGTTGCTTTGCTTAAGAGTAGAGCTACAATGATATGCATAGGGAAAACAGAAAAATAGTCTATCTGGAATACTTTTAAGCATGCTTGATAGGTCGGATGTTGTCTAGACTTCAAATTACTAGCGAATCTTTAAATACACTGGTAGAATAAAAAGAATCCCAACAATGGACAAATTACCCTTGTGGTATATACATAAGCCTAATTTGTGAAAAATATTTTACCAAAGTGCTTTTCCTGGAACTGCTCAACTGAACCAGAACTGAACCCAGGCAGTAAAACTGGGTTGGTATACAGCTGATAACTCCTTGTCACTAAAGGTCTGAACAAGGCCAGTGAAAGGGAAGTCCCGTGTCAGCCCTAGAGAGCAACTTAACAAACCATGACATTCTACAAATCTCTGTTCCTTGTGATAGAATCATATGGCACATCTGTTGTGCTATTTATGACGTTTTAGTAATGTCTGCTTTAATTTATATTTCACTTCTGAATTCGTATTTGAATGGTATGAGGAACATAACAGAGTTTGGATAGGAAAAGAAAAACCTGCAGTTGACATTCCAGCTAGACTGCCCAACACAGACCCTGGTCTCAGTACACTGACACCATCAGACACACCAGGGACCCCAGACAGCTCCTCTCAGCTGGAGCTCTGCAGAGCCTGGGACCATGGGGCTGCTTTTGAGGTCAAAAAGTTGCTAAGGAAAAACAAGTGGTCTTCAGTAAGCTTCAGTTCACTAGGCAGGGTCTGGGACTCCAGTGTAATATTTCCAAAGTTCTGCAAAGAAAAAAAAATATTCAAAAGCTCAAATCTACCACTCTGTGGTAACGGCGACTGTGTCTAACATAAGAGGAGAAAAGTATTCATCATTACAGCAGACAGACTCAGGGTGGCCTTGAATTCAGTTCTCTTGGGGAAAACCAAATTTATTTTGCAAAATGAAGTAAATCTTTTCAATAAACACCCATCACACAATTATCCAGCCCAAATGAAAGCAAGTAAAAATATGGAGCTAAGTTCCAAACCTGAACTATGTGACCACAGTTTCATTGCAGTCCATAAAATTGCAGCTATTTAGTTTGCATCTCAAGTTAGACCTATGTAGTTTTCTTTTTCCAGTTAGATGAAAAATAAAATAATTCTTTTATTGCTTTTGTTTGCTTTTAAATTAATAATGATATTCTAGTGAATTAGGTTTTCTGACATTGTAGGAGACCTTTCTGTTGATGACTGCTGGATATGCACTAAGCAAGGATTATTTTGTGGACAAGAGACACTGCAAGTTGCAGAAGCCACAACATGCAAGTGTCAATCATTTTTGACATATGCATTGAACTGATTGCATCAACCTTTACTATTTAAGTGTCAGAAGTGTCTGGATGCAGCTGTGGATCTTTCTGCTCTGTTTACAGGCAGCCCAGACCCAAACTCAGATGAACTAGCCAGCACCAGGTCTCATGCAACACAGTCTGATGAAAAACAAATGTCTATAAAGGTTAAAAGAAAAAAAAATTAACCCAGCCATACTACAGTTCTGACTTAGTCATGACACTGTAAAGAAAAAAAAGACTGGGCTCCCCTCCTTTTTTCTCTCCACTTCAGCCAACAAAGAACTGCTTGTTTCATTTATTTCCCAGAAAGAAGCATTAGCCTTCCAACAAGGTCAGCAAAAAATGCTGCTTTTCAGTTCTGGTGCATTTTGTTCCAAAAATCTGTAAAGTATTAAAGCAAAAAGTTGCACTATCCCAGTGCATAGAGACTCCTTTATTCAGATTTCTGAGCTGAAAATAGCTATATAGAGATTTCTCAACAGTTTCAACTGTTAAGGTCTGTGATATTCACATTTAACTAATCTTTCCCATCTTTGATGATTTAAGATTAAAAAACCCCGTACAAACAACCTGCAGGTGCAACATTTCTGCTATGATTTAGCAGAAAGTTATTTAAAAGATTAGAGATTCACTCTGCAAGCACTTTTAACAATAAATCAGTAACAACAAATGATGATAGGGGCTGCTTGAGTAGAGAGACAGCTTTAATGCTAATGATTAATTACTGAGGACTGTTAGATTTAAGATATTTAATAAACTATTTTTCCTTTTGCTTCATGCAATCTTCAGCTTTTGCATTTCATTCACTTTGAAACTATGGAAATGACCCTCCACTCTTGCACTGGCATATGTTTGGATTACTAACCTTGAGGGGAAATGCTTACACCAACAAGAACTTCTTTGTGTCAAAATTTTAAATGACTAGAATTTGAAAACATGCCAACATCTCTCTTGAACACATCAACCTTTAATATCTCAGATTTATTAGATGGTCAGTTGCTGGTTTAAAGGTGTGCGGCCTTTGACACAATTGGATTTAATTTCCCTGATACTGAAGGTAGCTTCTGTGAGATTCTGGACCTATTAACCACTGTCCTTAAACATAAATAAATTACTCCATTTAAAATCTGCCTGATAAACCACTTTTGAGAGATTTTAACTGCAAACAACCAAAACCCCCTCATTCTTTCGAGAGCTGCACAAAACTCTCACTTCCACAGAATGTGCAAGTCCTCTATAATGCTTTCAGCTCTTCTGTAAGTAATCACCAGAAGCAGGTGCCAAGATTATTCACACTGCCCACAAACGAATTATGTTTGCTTCTTTCAGGATATCCACTAATTAAAAATGACCTGGAACAGGAAGCCTTTCCACCATGCAGGTGGTATGAGAGTATGGAGGAAAAACATGTTCCTCTCAAGTGTCACACATTTCTAGACAAATTTCCAGCCAATGCAAACCACAACTTGAACAATCTAGACCTCTTCATGGACATTAGTGAACACTAAAATACATATAATCTGGTTTTGAACACTTTGGGAGTTTCTGTGTTCTTATCTCCAGAGACTCACTGACATAGTTACCAAAACTGCCTTTTATCATCCTTAAACAATAGTAGCTACACCTCTTTTATCATGGCAGGATATGGAAACTTTGGTTCATGTGTTTATTGTTCCTAGATAGGATTTTGGCATTGTTTTATTGATTGAATTTCCTGGCTGGTTAAAAAAAAATAAAGCAGAGGTAAAGTGCTATAACTCCCAGTTGTCCAGACCCTTTTGAAATACCATACAGCTGAAAGCTAAACTTACATTCATGGAGGATTGTCTATTAAACAACAAGTTGTCAGTGTCAGAGGCTCTTCACTATAACAAAATTCTAATGTGTAATACCCAATGTCCTTCACCTTAGAGAACCAGTGAATAGTGAAAGCCATCCTGCTTGTATCACTCAGGTCATGCCTGCTTGTGGGTCTTGACAGAGCACCTTCCAAGGTAAAGTTCTCTTCTTCAGCATGGAAAAACAAAAATTAAATAGTTCTTCACCTGGAGTTTGATACAAGCAGTTAGTGTTGTTGAACTCTCAGGAGCAATCTATACACTGACACGAAACAAATTAACTTCAGGCTTTCCACTGTTTTCTGCCTGAACTGCTTGATTTATAAAATGGAGATAAATATTACCAGCTTCTGCCAGAGACGTGCCATGTTATTTTTCTTATACTCTGTATTTACACACAAGCTGGCTGGGCTTTGGTGGCTTCAGTTACACCAAACACCAATTTTAACCACAGATAAATGGAAAGGCCCTATCCACACCCAAACAAACTCAGAGGCATTTCACAAAGTGGCAGTTCCCAAAACTCTCAAACCAGCAAACCCTGGGCACTGCTTAACACACATTTCAGTCACTCACACGGGACACAGAGTAACTGTGCCTTGCAGCCTGCAACTGCTATTTGCTCCAAGGCCCAAATCCCGCATCCAACTGTGCCACAGGGGGGGCCAGAAGTCTCCGGAGGATTTTTGCAGATAGTATGTTGTTTTTGTATGAGCTTTTTAAGGAAATCACATACAAATTCAAGCTAACTTCTACAGAAAACATAAATATTCCTAGAGGGGTTCCTTATTTTATGGCAAAGTAAGTTGCAAACTGTTAAATTTGGAAAATATTTAAATGAAGACCAGATTGTGCTTACCCACTGGATGAAGAGTACAATCACAAAAGAAATCTCTTCAAAACATTTGAAGGGAGAAGGATGGAAATAACAATGGCTTTGAGTGTTGCATAATATAGAATAGAGAAAGACTACAAAACAAGTAGTATTTAATTACAAAAATGTTGCAAAAGAAACTCCTGTAAGGATCCAATTTTTCCTCTGAATCTTGCTACACATAGCTCAAAATCATCCTGCACCATCTTTTTCCACCAGGGAATGCCATGAAGGCAGAAAGGTGTGTGTGGCTCAGATTGGGGCACCCCTGCAGGAGGGTGAGCAGGCAGCAGTGCCACTCCCAGCCTGGTGCACTGCAGCTGCTCCCTCCTTCCTCTCAGGCACAGGGCTCCTGCAGATTGGGCTCCTTCTGCAGGGACCCAGGGCAGACAGCTACACCCAGAGAATCCCCTCCTTCCACACCCGGCCCTTGATTCTACTGCATTAATTGACTGGCATGAGATGTTAATACCTTATCAATCAGCTGGAAAAGACTCTGTTTTAGAATGGGCAGGAAATTAGGATCTGTGCAGAACCAGCATCACAGTGAAAGAAGTTTTTGAAGTCCTTATGAAGATGCAAGAAATACACTCGTTTCTGCTCGTCTTCAGTCTGAGGCTGATCATTTTCCCTTCTGCTTCCAACAACAAAACATACACTGAAAACATTCTTATTAATGGTGTCCTTTCCTTAGTATATACATCTACAAATCTTCTTAGAAGAATAACGATGGTAAAATCTTAAGAAAAAACAAAGTGAACAAGTCTGAATATATGCTAACCAGCAAGAATATGCTTTCAATCTATGTGACAAATTTCCCTTTTCATTCATGAAAAGTCACTGAATTTAGTGGTGGTGTGTAAATGAGCACAGAAGCTTGCCTAGCATATATTACTTTTCTGTAAATTTAACAAGACGCATCAAAGGAAAAAACACCCTCTGATGCTTTTGTTCTGTAACATCTAAAAAGCAGTGCTTTTAAATCTTAGTGTGAAAAGTAACACTAATGAAGTGTTCACTTATAGGTCATAAATAGGCAACATAAAACCATATTAAGAGAAAAGGTAGAAAAATACAGCAGATTTTTAAAAGTATGACTACTAACTTCAACCAACACTCACAGTATGCTTTTGTATGCCTCCAGCACAGGCATACTATGCTTTGGTATGACTTAATCACACTCTGTGCTTTGATAAAATGTTTGTAAGTGCCTTTGTACATTCCCAGCAAATACTGCTGAAAGGAGTTTATAAACCAAAGAAACAAGCTGTACAAAACAAATAATATTTTCCTCCTCTTCATAAGAAGTACAACAAGGAAAACACATGTGTTAGTAATTGGAACTGCAGACCAGTGTGCAGACCTGAAATACTTAAATCCTTTTCTTTTAAGTGGCACATCTTCAAAAGAAAAACTTCTTTTAACTCCTACAGTACAAAAAAACCAAAAAAAACCCAAAAAACCAAAAAACCAAAAAAGCTAAGGCAAAAGACAGATGCACAGACTTCATCTGCTGCAAAGTCACAAAATTAGGGCCAGAAGAGTGGTACTGCTGGGTATCCAGTTCCCACCTCTGTGGTGTCTGTGAGATGTGGGCACAATCACTTCTGGCTCCGGGGTCTGAGTGCCAGCCCAGCACTGCCCAGGGCAGACCCAGGAATGCAGGCGTTAGCAGCCACACTGCTGGCAGCACAGGGAGCAGAAAGGCCCTTCCTTTTGGCCACGGCAATTTAAAAATAGAGACATTCTACTTTAGCACTGGAAACGACAGTCACATGTATTTTAAACTGCCACGTGAAGCACTCAGAGGCTGCAGTGTTCAGTTCAGGTTATTGCAATCTTTCTGTGTATATACATGCATATACACACAGTTTCTTGATTAAATCTTATAAGATATAATTTTTAATAAAATAGTGTTACACTTAGTGTGCCTTTGAAAGCCACCGAAATGCGAAAAAGTTCACCAAGACATACTGATGGAATGTTTTCTGGATTAAATAAATATGGACACTGTAGATTTTTACATACTACTTCTAGTGGGAAATTCAATCACACATCTGAACCACTACACCAAGAACTGCATAAATACCCACCAAAAAGTAGAACCTCATCATATATATGTATATATACGTATATATATGAAGAGTACTGAATGAAATACAGACTGTGTTTAATGGGACAGATTTTGAAGTCTGTGGAAAGACACTGATTGGGCATCTGAAGTACGTTCAAGAACAGACTCTTCATTAGCTACAGACGTTTATTTCTAATCCTTTGAACCTAAAGAAAGATCCTCCTCTAAAATTCAGTATACATGTGTTTCCATCCAGGATTTGGCTTTCATTCACTCCCACTAATAAACTGAGAGGAAAAGTGTTCTGTAAACTATCCTGATTTACTGCACCGCTGTTTTTTAACTAGGGACAGTGTAACAGATGTTAACATAAGCGGAGGAGCTGGTATGAACAAAACCCTGCTGTCCTATTCTTACCTCTTGGCCATTCCAGCACTGCTATAAACAGACTGACCCACACGCAGCTGTGGTCTGAAGCCACAGCAGAAGCAGTTGTTAGTTTCACCACATGCTATGACACTCGGCAGATATTCTAATCTTTCAGATTTTATTCAGGTCTCTTTTGCAGATATCCACTCTCACATTATGATTTGCTGCTTCCCACTAAATCACGTAAATCACCAACACTCTTACTGCATATATGCAAGCAAGGCAGTTGTTGAGACAAAGGTAGAAAAAAGAACTGAAGTTAATTACCTCAGAGGTCAGCCTAGGTGTTTCTCATAAATTTAGGACTAAAGTAAATATTGCACTATTTCTACTGGTGACCATGAGCAGACAAATGTTCAGCATTTTCTTGGCGTGTGAAGAGACAGCACTCATAAACCACACTGCAAGTGAGTAATCAAGAAATCATGAGATCAACTTACCAAAAATTAACCAGAACAAGAATCTGCTATGTGTTTTTAAGTCTGCCTTTTTGACATAGTTTTGTGATCTTGAGCCTGTAAGCTGACCTGTTCTCGTCTTCTTGAGTAGTAGAGAAGTTAAAACCTCCAGGAGTGAAAAATCAGGGATTATTTGTAAATCTGAATTATACATGAAAATGTTTTCTTTCATTTACAAAATTTCTTTAAAATTTTCAGAGTTTTCATGGCTTTATTTTCACTAAGGCTTAAATATGGCAATATCAGATTGATGTAAGTTGACAATTAAATTTATTCTTGAAGTGCTAAACAGGAACAGTAAGGGAACCACAGCAATTATAAGAATTTTGTAGGTAATTCATACTGCAAAGCAGACTTTTTTAGTATTTTGCGAGTTGCTCCCAGTGCAGAACCTCACTATGCAGAAGTCCAACCACCATAAACAAACTAACAAGCAAACCAGCTACACCTTCTGACCTGAAGAAACACAGGGTTAACTGTGGTTATCCAACAGCTTGGACATGATAGGGGGGCTTGTGGGGGTTTTATACCACCTCAGAACAGAGAAGTACAGACAGAACTTCTTCTTCTACGTCTAACACTACATCAAAAAGCCATGGAGGCTCTAAAATAGAACACCACATGTTAGAACTTCACCTCAAACAGTACAAATTCACTTTCTGCCAAGTCCAAAGAGGGGGAAATTAAGTAAATGAAGGGGAGAACATACTGTTAGGTCGGATAGCAGAATCAGAGCTACCTTCTTGAACCAAAAATTACTTTGACAAATTGGGAGGTGTCTCTCTGATCTCTTTTGTGTTTTCACCAGAGAGAAGCCATCCAGTACTCACTGAGATTCGGCTGAGACATTGCCATGGACCTCTGCGGCACCGCTGTGGACGTGGCTGCAGGATGGTGGCTCACATGATTCAGCGGCTGGTTCACAGGTTTTCGAGGATCTTGCCACGTTGTAATTTTTTCTATGTGACTGAGAAAGAAAAGATACAAGCTCAACACAAAATACCTGGTATATGATACAAACAGTTAAGCAAAATGTCATGAAAGTCCTTTTGTTTATCTTATTCCACGTCTCCCCTCGTCATCTCACCCTCCCCCACTTGAAATTATCTATCATCTGGTTGTTTACTTTTCCTTCTGATCTTCTGCCCCTGCTGTTCTAACTTCCTTCGCTCTACTGTCGAATAATTACTTTTACTTGAACAATTGGTAAATTATATTGTCATATTGGAAACCTGTAATACACCCTTATCTTCACATTATTTAATTGTCTGAAAGTTGTTTACTCTTGTCCTACCAGTCTTTTTCTACATACTCAATATATGGCCATTCCTCACTCAGCAATAGTCATTTTGCTGAGGGTTGAAAGCACAAGTGTTTGTCTTGCCAAATCCAACTGCTTTGTTGCTTTTCACACTATGAAAACTAGTCTTTCTATATGTCTCCAAGAATACCAGCATATATATATATATATATATCCCACTACCAAACCAGGCAGATTACAGCCTCATGACTCATGTGTAATCACCAATTTCTCTGTAAAGGCATTAAGAGTTTTTATTGCCATGTAGTTAACAGCATACCTACCACTTCAGTACGCAAATTCCCATGTATGTGTATTACCCTAAAAACAGTGGAGTTGTGCATAAATCCACATAAATTTTACAGTGAGATGACTATAACAATGATCACTGTAAAGTATTTTTGGCCACAGAATTCAGGGCGAAAGAACTGTGGTTTTGTTGCAACTGAAAGTTTACACTGAAATGCATCTGTTTTGTAAGAAACTTAATAGGACAAGCATTTTCAGGATGAGCATGTAATTCTATTTGAAACAAGAAACGAAAAAGGAACTATGTTAAAGAAATCAACAGTCTGGTATCTATCAAGGGACTGCCTAGCTCTAAGCCCAAGCAACTAACCAGGTTACTGTCTGTACTTGAGTGGGTTCTCCTCAATTAGCTCTTTGGTACAAAGAGGTAAGTCTTTAAGAATACGTCGAGAAGCATAAAAATTTAAACGTTCTGAGTCTGGAAAACCACTTCGATCAACTTTCACAAAAGAACCATCTAAAATCTTTAGTGAGCTCCATTTTGAACTTGCCAGTGCTTTTGCTGACACTAGTGGCATGGCCACCACTGCTGACACCACTCCACACTCAGCTGATCACTAGACCTATTTCACAACCAAGTTGCAGTCTATACTGTGATGTACATCTCAGGTATTACCAAAAATAATGCAAATTACAAGAAGAAAAAAAAGGAAAAGAACCTAGACCGTTTTTTAAAGAATAGAAAAATGTGATGTCTTTATGCAGTCTGTAGCCATTTTCTTTTCCTAATATTTTGAGTTTAACGTACAATTCTCAAACTGAAGATCACACTTTCACTTGAATGTTACTCAGCCTCAAACTGCTGAG
This sequence comes from Platysteira castanea, assembly GCA_013397175.1. NCBI lineage: Eukaryota > Metazoa > Chordata > Aves > Passeriformes > Platysteira > Platysteira castanea. The sequence goes on from VYXC01008357.1 coordinate 169,279, forward strand.
TCACTTCCTTTCTTCACAGCTTCTAGAGTATTTGTTTGTTATTATTCACAATGAAACCACTCACCATTGCTTCTCCCTAGAATTAAAACACTTCATTCTCCCCTCATCGTAAATCTTTATTACATTTTAGCTTTTCTTCCCTTTACTCTTACATTTCAAATATAAGAATTCTTGCATATGGTGCATGAAGTCAAAAAGCCTCAAACTTTAACAGTATCTTGCCTCATCTTTAATACTGAAATAGAACAATGTAGGTAAGTAAGGGACTTTTATGACTTGCTTTTATAAGATTCTTATTTGAGGCATATTCAAACATACGACAAAGCAGCCCCAAAATCCATACTAAAATTCTCACTTTCAAGTTTTTCATTAGCAATTTTTGCATCTCTTATTATTATAAATCCTAATATCAGAGAAGGCCATTTCTGAACAAGGTCTTCTTTCATAAACAAGCAGAACAGGAAAGCAGAGACGTCCATTTCAGCTTCTGTTTCTCCATCATGGGTGAGACTGATGGGGGTCTCCATAGGCAAACAAGAACTTTGTATGTTCCAGTAAAATCTGGGAAAGTTAAATATTTACAACTCAAATGAGATACACAAGAATCTGACAAACAGGACAGAGAATATGCTACCGTAACTGCTTCTCCAGCCTGCTCAGATCATGGCATTCCCACCCATAAAGTGCTGCAGTGCTCCAACTCAGCAAGTGGCAAATTGTACCCCAATGGTGCACCCTCAATAAAGAAAAATTAAACCAAAGCTCAGATCTAAACAGCTGAGTATTTTACTAGGACTTCGGGATTCTGTTCCACCTGTTGTACCTTAGGCTTTTGTTAAATGCCTCCTGTTTGGGTGTCTGCCTCCTGCTGTGACATGTCAATGTTCCTCTGAATTTGTGCTGCTGCTTTGTCCTGCATTTTATAACTGCAAGGATCTAATTCCTGACTTCCACTGCAGCCATGCCAAGACATCTCAGTGAGTTTAAATCAGCAAGCAGCAGCATGAAGGACACCAATTCTCCTTCTGCTTGTACCCACTCCAACAACAAATGTATCTCAGTGGGTTCTATTTTCAGACCTTTTTTTTTTCCTGGTATTAGGAAATTCAGAGGTACTCATCTAAAATGGTTTTAGGGGAACCGAGAAGGACAAACTGATTATTCTGCACTATCTGCACTATCACCTGAAATAACACAAACATGGAGTTTGACTAACAATGTCAAGCTTTTTTGGGGTCCTTTATCAGGGCTGAAACATGCAGACCGAGTGTGGATTTTGTGACTGAGCCACATCAAAGCGAAGCTGCTGCTGAGTGGGGAGCTGGTGCCTCAGCAGCCCCCACAGCCCCCACGCTGTGACTCAGGAGCCCCTGCAAGGAGCCGCGCTCGCGCTGCCTGGGAGCACCTCCAGCCCCCCGCTTCCGCCACACCACCTCGGCCAAACCTTGGGAAATCTGTTCACATCTCCTGGAGCAGAGCCAAAGCATTGCCCAACCTTCTCTCTGTGCCTCTGCTCCCTGTAAACAAAAACAGCACAGAAAGGAAGTGTACTGGAAGTCAGAGGCCGTTCACAGTGCTCTGACGCTGCGTGATGTGGCAGATACCCCTTTATACAGACGGGAAGTTTTTTAAATTTAAGAAAATTACCTCAGGGTCACAACATTTGAGTCTATTGTCTGAGCTTGCCCAGGGTACTACAGTGCAATTTCTGGTAAAACTAAAGCCAGAGCCAAGCCCCACACTATTCCAGTAACCACCACCATGCAGGATGCAGCAGCAAAAGGGGAACTGTGTACAGGCTTACAGAATCTTGGGCATCTGTAAAAGTCTAGTATCATCTACTTCTTAAAAAGCTTAGCTCTAGTATTCTTTTCTATGTGCTCTTTATGTCTTACAGTCACAGGTGAGGAAAATGTAAGACATGAATGGGAATGATTTCTAGCTTTAGAAGCAATTATCCTATGTGCACATGTCCAGTTCCCACAGAAATTAATGGAATTTGTGTGTATATATAACACTGCACTATCAAACTGGGCTAAAAAGGAAAACCCAGGAAAGGTCTCTCAAGGTCCTTGTATTGGGTTTGCATGGCCTGGTTTTGGTAGCAGGGGGGCTACCTGTGAGAAGCTGCTAGACACTTCCTCCACGTCTGGCAGAGCCAATCCCTGCTGGCTCCAAAGACGGATGTGCCACTGGCCAAGGCTGGGCCAGTTAGAAAAGGTGGTAACACCTCTGTGGTAACAGATTCAAGAAGAAAGGAAAAAGAAGTTATGGGGCAGTTGTAATTGCAGCCAGAGAAGAACAGGGTGAGAAGAACAAGTATTCAGACACCAAGGTCAGGGGAGGAGGGACAGGACTCACTACGGAAACACCACCTCCTCCCTAAGGATGGCAGCAGCAGTGGTGCCACTGTCATCCCTCCATGAGTGCCTTGCCTTAAGGTGGTGAGTTTGGCCAAGGGTAGGGCCAGGAATCTCTGAAGGGGATCAAGAGGATCAAGAAAATGCTATAATTAGGCGGTACTTCACAGCAGCTCATGGCAGCTGTTGGAACTGGTGGGAGGACTGGCTGGGGGTGCCACAAGAACGAGCAACTGCTGCCAGACCATACACAGCCTGTCGCCCTCAGCACTGCCCCCGGGCCTGCCCCACCAAGGTCACCCTGTGCCAGCACCTGCCAGTTCTGAGGACCTGGGGATGCACTTCTGTTACTGTCATCCTTCTGATCCTAAAAGCAGGAGGAATTCATTGTCCACTAAAAAACAGTAGGTGAGAAACATTTTAGATTACCTCTAATAAAAAAACCTGTACATATGCTATGTGTTCTCCTGGATATCGAATGAGAATTTGTGAATGATTCTTGCTAGGAATCCTTCATTAAGCGCTCCTCTTGATTATTAGCAAAATATTTCCTTGCAGATATTCTGTCTTCTCCATGGCTATTATATGCCCAAAAGAAAGGCATGATACGGCCCAACAATTGCATGAGAATACAGTGTTCTGTCCTTAGATGCAGCTGGATGTCTTCTTTTGCCATGCTGCTCTTCCCCTTCTCTCACCATAGACTGGAACTTTTCAAGAGCCAAGTTCTGCTCTCACCACAACATGGAAAGACCTTACAGGAAGTACAGCACCATGTCCTAATGTCATGCATTCACCTGTGCGTTTGATAACTGTAACTCATTGCAGACTGCAGCAGTTCCCATGATGTAGGAGCTACCTTCAAACACATAAGAGAGAGTCACTTCTCTTACAAGTGCTTGAAAATCATGCAATTTCAGTAGGACAGCCCAATTTTTATGGCTTGTCACTTGTTTACAGCTCTGTTAAATTCAAACTGAAGTGGAAATGGGACTGAGTTAAATTATGATCTGAATCACATCCTGCTAAAGACAATGAGCTTCACGCTGGCATGAACCCACACAGAAAATGTTTGGAGAAAATTCCTGATTGGCATCAACAGTTTACACGCCAGACTTGCAGACAAAGCATCAATGTCATTAGGCTGGCAGTTGTCTCAAGACTTTCTTTTCAGCTTATATTCACATTACCCAAAAGAAAAAGGAATGTGGAAAGTTTAACACAATGAACACAGCTAACTCAGTGCTAGCTTCCCTTCATTCCCTTGTGGTCATGCATTGTGACACCACAGTTAATTATCTAATCACATGCATTTTCCAGAGTACCTGTCTTACTCACTAAGTGCATTTCACTACTCAAAGGCTCTATTTCCGATGTGCTATGAAGCATTTTCTTTAACTAACATGCAGCTTCCTCCCATACCTACTGCAAAGTTTTCAAACTCCGTTCTAGTGACAAGTGTAATAAACCATCTTCAGAAGATAATGAGAAAACCATCCCAGTGCCACTTCAGACATGTCCGTTTGGTTTTGCAATGCTATCCCCATTCTACAGATCAGGGATACATTTAGCAGTATCCAGTGTTTTCAGGGAGCACTTTGAAACATCTAGCCCCTGAATCTACAAAATATGTACTGCTTTTGTGTTCAAAACACAGCTTCCAGTGACTTCAGCTACCACTATGAGTATGTGGCATATTATAAATTTATCACAGGGAGGCATGGGGGGGTGGGCAGTGTAGGCTGGGGAGGGGATTCTTACTTTCAATTACATACACCCTTTCATGCAATTATATAGAGGCAAAAATCCACCTTTGTTTCAGCAAGCACTAAACAGATGAACAGAAGATGAAGGACCAGGGCCTTTCTTTAAGCTACCTTGTGAAGATACAATAATTCACAAAAATATTTTGAGCAAATAGTGGGTAAAAATGGCATACCCAATGGACAATATTCACCACATCATTCTCTCATACCTTTATCACCTGTAACAACCACATTAAAAATTAATGCTATCTGCAGAACATGTATTTCTCCATTAGCCTGACATTTTCAAACATCATATACAGCAACTTAATTATATGCCAACATTACTCATTGTTAATAAGGAATGGACAAAATTTTGCCTTATTCAAAGCCAAAATGTTAATAATATTTTGCAAAAATCATGCATGCAGTATATACACGTGAAACGAATATACCTATTAGGTGGAAGAGCTTAGAGCTGCATGCTCCTGATTCCATTTCTGCTGTTAAACAGTTAGAAAGAATAAGAATATATCATTCCTTACATCATTAAAAGCACACAAATATAAAATCCAGTATTTCTCAATCACTTTCCTTTAGAGTGCAGAAATTAATAACATTCAATAGTTCAGCCACTTGTTACTGTGGGAGTTCAAGTGATGCTCTGCAGTACTCCAACTCACGGGTTTTAGCTAATCAAATTCATGGCACTTGCTTTTTCAGACACCAATAATGTTTCATGAAAATTACATGAAGCTTTAACAAGGAGCCACAATGTAATTATTAAACTGATTGAACCACGGACTTTGTTCTCCTGCTGCATATCCATCATCATCTCTGATCTTGAAGGTGGAACATTACATCTGTATTTGAATATTTACTACGCTATGCTAAGTAACTTCTTCAGTGAAGAGTTGCTCTTTTCCTGAATTAGTTTCAGCATAATTTGCTGCTGTGAAGAGGACTTTGAGAATGTCCTGCTAAGCTCCCCTGTAACTGACTGATTCCATTGTTGGCGTACATGGAGGCCTTAAAAAACATTAAACTAGTTATACAAATGGAAACAAAACACCCTTTGAGTTCTATTGACAACTTAACCTTTAGAATTTGGATGGAATCCCAATTCTTGAGAGAAAGAAAAAAAAGGTACTGAATGAAGCTATTATATAGAACATTCTTATGGGCTTTTTTAATGTATGGAATATATAATAGCATTAATGCTTTTGTTTACTTGATGAGTGCCTGCAGCACTCATATTTAAAGAGACATACTAAGGATTTTATTAAAACCATATTTATTTTATTTTGGGGAAAATGTAGCAATCTGAAGACAAAGCGCTCTTTTGTGAGAGATGCATGACATTTTCAGATCTGTGCAGTTCCTGAAATTGTTGAATAGGTTATAGAATGAAAGGTAACTAACTGTCCTCGACTTGAGCTAGAGGGTATCACCAGGTCTTGTTGTGAATGCCTCGCTTTACCAGTACAAAAGCCTTGTCAAAAGGGACCACATTTATGAACAATCAGCGCTTGCATACGTAAAATATAAAATGGTGCTGTCTTGTAACAAGAATGGGAGAAGTGGCCCAACCGAATAAACACTCTTTGACTACCAAGATGGCATTTCTAGACAAGCTGTTATTATTTTAACATACTCTGCATTCTAGTAAAAATGAATACATAAACAATAACTCCCCCTTCAGCTAAGCAGAGTCCCTTTACAAGGACAAAATGAAAATCTTTCCCAGGCAAGAACAGATGGTAGGATAGAAAAACAGCCCAGAGCAAAAAAGGACACAAAATCCCTTTGAAGTTATAGAGAAAATACCTAACGTTATATGCTATTGCACTGGCCAGAGGCAGAGAATTGTATGACTCCACAGAATTTAGTCCCAGATTTCTCCTCCATAATCTAGATTTTTATTTCATGTTTTGCTTTCTGACTCTGTCAGAAAATCACCATTAATGTTTCCAGCGCATTGTGCATTTTGGCATGTGCATCAACAGAAAATTAAAAACCAGATTTTTTTTCTAGTACTGGTGCCTTTTTAATCAGAGAATTGAGAGGATTGAATTAATTATCATAATACCAATAAGACTCTATTTTGCTATTTAACTAACAATTATGCACTGGTTTATCTTTGTAATTTGAAGAATAATTTGTCAAGAGCTTCAGATCATTGCAATATATTCAAGTACACTTCCGTAGAAGTTCTTGTTGCAGAAATAAAACTATTTTCTACTCCCTAAGTAGGCCCATCTGCAATCCTGCCTACCTTCTGACTTTGAAACCATACAGAGAACAGCATTTCTTCAAAAGACAACAAAATATTGTTACCACAGTCTCTAGAATTTCTTTTCACAAATGCAGCGCAGTTGTTCTAACTCTTTCCTATGACAAGCTTTTGAACTGCTTGGTCAGGGTTTCCAAACAATAACACAGATTGGCTTGAGGAGTAGCTTTCCCAAGCAGACAATCCTCCTTCACTAGAAACTGAACACTCTGGCTCAAAACACACACACTCGTGCAAAGCAGTTCCTGGTACTGCAGCTCGCAGTCAGAGATCATTCTCACAACCTCGGCTTTCAGGTCAGTACATTTATTAAGCTCCAAAAAGGCCAAAATAACTTCTGTTCTCTGAGCTTCACAGGCAGCAATATTTGTATTTTAATATGAATGCCAGTAGCTACAGCACAACAGACATGCAGAGCCAAACTAGATACTAAAAAATTTTTCCCCTCCATGACCCAAATCCCTAACTCTTCAGACCAAGATTTACATCTTGTAAATAAGACGTTAGTCTGCCAAAGAGCAAATGCAAAAGCATTTTCTCCTATGATTTAGTTACAACATAATCAACTAAAAATAATGTCTAGGCAACAAATTTCATTCAATATATCACAGACATACGTATTTAGATGAATAAAACTACTTTGCGTCTATATTTATCTATACCTATATCTATTTACCTCAATAGTGGTTATGAGGTAGCTAGAATTATTTAAAGTATGAAGCCACTCAAATCTCTCAGTATTTTAGAAAATAATATCATTATTTTCTAAATACCATCAGAAACAACTTTGTGACTGGTGCCTGTAAATATTGAAGTTTTATTCACTTGCCCGTGATTCAATGTGTCACACTTCTATTTTTATCCAACCACAAATTCTGGTTTTTGGTCCCTGCTATCCTTTCAAGTCTTATATAGTGCTGACTAAGCACAGAATCATAAAAACCATTGCTTAAAACCTATGTGTTTAAAGTTAAATAAACACTTCAAATTCTTTTATCATCTGCAGTATGTACATAAAGACATGGACACATGGTTACTTGATGGACTTGCACTGCCCAAGCATTTCTGCAAGGCCTAGAAACCTTCCCCACAGTGTCTCTGCCGACACACCTGCGAGGCAGTGGCAGCTGGTGACAATCCTGCAGGCACCACAGAGGGAGAGAACCCTTGCCTACTCAGAAAACAGCCAACCAAGCTGCTTGTGGCTCCCCTCCGGCCCCAACCCTACAAATCCAAAACTTTCAGATCTCATTCATACAGCAGAAAAAAGGCTCCAGACATCACGGGCAGAGAAAACCGCTGTCAGGATGCCTTTGGCATTTCCTCTGTAAAATAAATCCAATGGGAGAAAATCTGCTTCGCTTAAACGAATGCTGAGACAACCATGACCTTGAATGCATCAGGACTTATCTTACTTCCTCCACTTGGACCATTTAATCACTACTAAGAATACAGTAAGGACAACAGACCATTCAGGAGATACATAATTCTTAACAGACAAAAGGTAGAACAGAATGTTGCCCTCTTCGAAAGTCCTCAGAAGGTGAGGAAAAGGAAAGCAATCAACCAAATTGCTGGAGCTAAGGGATGTGGAGCATGGCTCTTTCCTCTTCCCTCTAAGATTAAGAAATCCATTAGGACTTCTGATATCCAAATACACCCCTCACTTTCAGGGCCTGAAGAAATGTCTGATGGATTCTATGCAAATACGGACAAAACTCTGTCTTTTATCAACATCAGCATCTTCTCTACTGTTCCCTACTACCCATTTAGAGGGTTCCCTCACAACATGGAAAAATTTCCATCATTTCAATCTCTTACATGGCATATCCACATAAGAAAATACCAACACTTCTTCCAGTGGAGTCACAAGAAACAAATTAAAATTGGTCAAATTTATATAAACATCTGTTGGTTTACCTGTTTTTATTACCCCCTTTTAATTTTGAATGTCAGTTTAGAATACAAAAAAAAGTCTAATAAAGAAATGGTTCTTTTCACAGTCATCACTGGTTATCCACTGCTCTCTGTTCACACAACTTCAACTTATGAGTTATGTGCTGCAAGGGCCCCAGTACCTCACTAATAGACAAAAATGGGATCAGGTTATAAATAACTTTTTCAGAAGTTTCTTACAAAACTCTGACTCCAAACATATTGGTTCCAGCTGTTCAGAAAGTTTCAGCACACAGAGGTCAGGAGATGTCCTACTTGAATTATTTTTTTCTTTATGATTCATGGTGGAGGTGATTAGCTGGCAGATGGATTTTTCTTGGACCCTTTTTCTACCTTCCCTACGAGCTGATTAGTTCCCATGGAAGAAAAGGCAGGACAAATAACCACACTAATCCCCAGAGTTCAGAAAGCTGACCTTTTACAATCTCAAAACTAATGTGTATCCAGGAAATCCTGCCAGACAGTCACTGTTAGCAAATGGTTGGGAAATGTGATCATTTGCCATGAAAAACAGATGAAAAGCAGGAGCTGGTTAGAAGACCAAGTCTTTTCTCAAACAAAACATTTCCAAAATAAAGAAACAATGTCTCAAAGCTGAGAGTTGACCTGAGCAAAGGAAGGGTGACAGTCCTGCAAGGGTGGCACTCCTGCACTGGTGCTCTCTGCACATGAGAATTTAAAAATGAAACCAGAATTTCAAGTAAGATTTAGCTGAACATAAGGAATTTCTGTCATTTCTGACACTGCAGTAATATTCCAATCAAACACAGTCTATTTGAAAAGAAATCTTTTTAAGATTTAAGTACAAATGTGGACGAGCACGGCTTCCCTTAAGCTCAGAATAATGTATAAAAATATCAAATATTTAGCAATGTAGGTGCATCTTACTAATTTCTAATGGAGTGCAAGGACCACGTGCTTGAGGATTACAGGTGTGAGAAGATGGGCCCATCACAGGAATACACTGTGCAGCATTCAAAAGGAATAGTGCTGTCAAATGGAGGCAGCACAAATTACCCAAATAATTAGCAAGTCAGATGCAGTCCCTAAACCCATTTATCTAGTAATGCAAGAGAGTGACTGATCACGCAATATTTAGCCCAGACATTTAACCTGGCTAACAAATACAATTTTAAATGGGGAGCAGGGAGCAGTGTGGGATGTGTGTGTGTTTGTAGAGGGGTTGGAGAAAAATGTTAGCCACCCTCAGAAAAGGTGTAGCTTTTTTTAATATTAAAGTGTTGTATCATAGCTACAAAAAATGCTGACACTGACTGAAAAATATAATTTAAAAGGCAGTGTCATGAATGCTGTAAAATTTCCTAATACACCATTTAAAATCTGGTACCTAAAATCTGATTTTTAGTATCTAGTAGGAATGAAGTATTTCAGACCAGCTTCTTACCTGAAAAACAGTCACCCTGTATTTCAATTGGACTACTTATTTAAAAAATTCAGACTTATTTCATAGAAACATATAATATCCTGAGCTGGAAAGGACTCAGGAGGATCATCCAGTCCAACTCCTGACTCCATACAGGGCAACTTAAAAGTTAAACCAGCTATCTGAGAGTCATCCAAACACTTTTTGCCCAACAATGGGCTTGGGGCCACTCTCCTGGGGAGCTTGTTCCAGTGTCTGACCATCCTCTCAGTGAAGGACAGGAATCCAACACTGATCAGCTGCCTGCAGTCCTACTGGAACCACTGGAAATCAATATGCTAAAACATAGCCCGAATATTTTGAAATACATGCTGCTGTGCTCAGCTGCTTTCATCTGAAGTTTTCATAGGAGTAGGTGTTTTTTGGGTTTTGGGGTTTTTTTTAGTAAGATCATTTTAAATTGTTCTTCACATGAGGTTCAGATAATAGGAGGAAAACTGTAAAACTGTAATATCCCCTTAGAATCTAACAAAGAGTTACTTCCAGATTGCTTTATACCTTTAGAAATTACATTTTAAGTAACAGTATGCATTTCTTTTCCAGTCTGTCTACTTTACAGCTTCCTGTTTTTTCTAGAAAAATGAATCAGACATTTGTTTCTCTAAGATAAAAAAAGACCACTGAAAATATTGTTCTAGTAGAAGCCATCCTGACAGAAAAAGGAAATGTTCATGAGACAATATCCTCAGTAGAATGCATGCTTTTAGTAAAGCAAACCAGGCAGTACCACAAAACTACTAAAATAAATGCAAACATATGTCTGTATCTGCAGGAAAAGTAGCACAAAATGGAAACTGACAGTGCTCCTGTGCGTTAATTGCACCCCAATTTGTTTTATCTGTGAACTTGTGCTTCTCTTTAACCCTTTATTGTCCTTTCTTTGTTACAAGAAAGATCTGTCATAATTGCTAAAAACCCCACGTGAAAACCTCAAAATTTAATGAATGTTTTGAGCAGTATTTGACTATAAATATACAGCATGAATACCAGGATCATTCCAATGCCTAAACTTCGGCAAGTATTTGACAAGAGACTCAACACAGGCGTTGCTTTCTGGAATGTGCAGCACCTGAAACCACCTCTGTTGCCACTGCTCACTCATTTCCACGCTGCAATACAAAACAGGGACCTGCCACGGCTGCACGACACTTCATCCCAATGTTTGGCAATGGAACTTCATGGCAAATGTGCCAAATAATTCACAAGATATAGAACTACACAGAGTTTAGGGAATCAAAGCTAGATCTTCCCTCTGTCCTCAAAGACAGACAACCACAGAAAGAAAATAACATAATAATGTGAATCATCCAGTCACTGCAGATGGCTGCTTAAAATAACATTTCTTCATATATTTGGGTGAGTATTAGCATGGTTAATACCAAGAACTATTTTTTCATTTATGATTTATGGACTAAAATTGCTAAGGTTTTTGCAGAGTTACAAATCTCAAACCAGGATCTCTCCTAGCTTTGAAAAAGAATGTTTTACAACATACATACCTTTACTTCTTAATACATACCATACATACTTTACTATCTTAATTTCTTTTAAATATCAATTATTTAGTGTTGCACTTTCAGTGGTAAATGGTCTCACTAGAAATCTAACTTACTCCAGTTATTAAGTTTAACATTGTGTGCTCTCTTGCAGTAGCATAGTTTCATTGATTTTCCATTGCCATAAAGTCTTTCAGTAAGACAAAAATCAAAATGCCAACCATAAAACATGAATAAAGAAGTAGAGCCCTCCACCACCTCTAATAAAAATTAAGCTTTATCTAATATTATAACCTACTACTGGTAATGTCAGGGCTGAGATACAGTGATGGCAGCATCTGTGAAAATACCACGCCATGACTGGAAAAGTCTTCATCAAAGGAATGGCTGGCAAAGCATTACAGTAGATATATCCTCTGCAGTGTGGAGGGAGGGTAAGAACCACTGGCATCACTGCACCCCTCCTGCTGGCAAGGCTGCCCTGTAGTTAGAGTTGTAGGTTGCAGAGATACGCATTTATTCAGAATTAAAATCTGGTCCACAATTTTCACATTAACTTCACTCACATCAAACGCTCAGTTTTGACATGTGCCAACACAATTCAGCTTGCTTTGTGCCTTTAGAAATTACATTTTAAGTAACAGTATGCATTTCTTTTCTTCATCATTCATTTTGCAGCATTTGCAAAAAAATATTTTTCCCAATCTCTCAAGCAAAAAGCGCTTATATTTCTGTTTAAACATATACAGTAGAATGAGTAAAACATGAACTGGGAAATGCAGTACCAAAACCAAATGTGAAATAAAAAAACCTTTTGTGAAGAACTCCCACACTAAATTCTGCTTGTCAGCTCCAAAAGGCTGACCTTTTCTACATTCCCCACAGAGCTGCGCGATGATGCCCACACAGCACAGGCTGCCCTCATTTACTGATGCAAAGCCTGCTTTGTTTGAGTCCAGAGACACCTAACGTAGGTGAGGGCACCAGCAGAGGCTGCAGGGATGGGCATCCACACGACAGAACTGCCCGTGTGCTCTGAAGGAAACCACACGGAACACACATCAAAATGAGAAAAGCTGCCTTTGTCCAAATCCAAAGCCTTTCTCAAACGGCAATTACTTTTACGCCTGAAGCATTTGAAAATACAGGATCTTAGGAAAATTCTGAGAACAAACTTGGCATTTCTACCTTAACATTACAAAAGGGTGCTTAGACAAACAACACCCAACAGTTTGGTTTTGTTCCTTCTTTCTTTCATTCTTTTTTAAAAAAAAGCGTCTTCAAACCCACATTGGCCAAATGATTTTATCAGGTTAAGAGACTTTTGGAAATATGGAATATCTGAAAATCTAACAGAGTCCATCTGGGTAAGGTGCCTGCCTTGAATATACATACTTCTGTGTGTTCTATCTCCAGAAGTGTTTGGGGAGCTGCTGTAGTTTGTACAAACTAAAGCTAGCTTTTGCAAACAAGCTGGCAGCAGAAGTGTCTTTAAAGAGCAATCTGCAGCCCTTTTCAGGGATTTTGAACTCCTGTTGCTGGCAGCAGTCAGGAATCACCAACTGCCTATGATTTTGGTGATTGAAGTCTGAGCTGATCCATGGGAACACGAGCTTTGTATCCACCTAGAACGTTAACACTGCGAAAGGATGTGAGCTTGCACTGTAAGAAACAACTTCCATGAAGAAATACTTAAGGCTTATTACTGTACACTGTCTGCTTCAATACACAGAAATCTTTTCATGAACAAGAGCAGACGCTGAAATGAAGCCCAGAAAAGAAGGCACAGAGAAATTATGTGATTTCCAAAGAGACACGCTCAGCAGCACAACAGGAACTGCTGTTTCCTTCAGCCTAGGTCAGCTTCCCAGTGATTTGTACTTCCTTCTGCTCAGATGCTGCTGTATTCAGGGGTTTCACAGTGCCAGTGAAGACGAAGAAAATACATCAATCAAGAAGTTTTGAGAACTTCTTTAAAAGCCTCCACAAAACGTCAGGCTCACAGCTCAAATGCTGTCTTTGGTTTTGGAAACAAAACACTTCAATACAGCTTCAAGAATTGCTTGACCAAGGACTATTACTGCATTTTGTAATGCTTACACCTTTGCTCACCAATCAGTCATTGAAAAATAGGAACATAGAACATTCAATAAAAACAACAACAGTAGACAGACTAGGAAAATCGATCACAGGCAGAAAAAAAGGATTACTTGTGGTACAAGAAAAAACTCAAATGTACCACGGAAGCATCCTGCTATTCACAAACCTGGAAGACATATGATCAGAGAAAGAAGTCACCACAGGAAAAGCTGTGTCTGAACTCGCAGCTCTGCTACTGCTGTGCTCGTGCTGTGACTGCCCATGCACGGGCTGTGAACCATGAGGACGTGCACTCCTCTGTCACATCTCCCTTTATACACTTAGAGTATATATAAAGTATATATACTCTAAGCAACCATTTCAGTTTTAATACCATACATTCTGCTCAATTCTCTTAGCAAGTCTGTATCTGTCTCTGCAGTTTAGCTTCCATCACATCTGCCTTTAAAATAGTCATAGGTAGGGAAAACTGCAGGACAGTGCAGTGTTCCCAAGCTTTCCATTCTTGAAGAGTTCTCTAGGTCTGGACTTTGAGTTAATCAATGAAAAGAAAAAGATCTACAAACAAACAAACAACCAACCCCAAAATACCTCCACCCTACATGATGCTGACCTCTCTCTCCCTAAATGAAGAAGGAAAATGCCACGAGTCTGTATGTTGAAATTCAGCCCACATGACATTTCCTTTGGATTTAATTGCTTCGATACAATTTGTATCTGCCAATCAAGCAAAGCCCCTGAGCACCGAACACTGTTACAAAGAAGCTCTTGTCCTGTAATAGGCCCCAACATGAAAAAGACAGAATTTTCAACTTCAGCCAAAGCATCCAAAAGGAAACAAGCCAAAGCCCAACCACGGACTCTTCCAACATTATTTGAAAGAGTGAACAGCAGAAAGATGGAAAGGAAGACTTTACAGATTCTACGTTGTCAAGCCTGTTGAAAATTGAACACATCCATAACCTTCAGAAGCAGACAGCTCTCCACACTGTCATTTACTAATTATGGAGTAAAGATGCTCGGACAGATCAGCTTGTAGATGTTGGCTATAGCAGCTCACAAAAATGATAAAAATAAACCTACTATTCATTTCCTTTTTTTGAGCAACCCACACCATTAGTAAAGCCAAAACCCTTTCAGATGGTTTCAGAAAAAATGTCCAGTTTTCATGGTAGCATTCTTAATTAACACCTGTATCAATTCTATACATATCTTTCTAAGAATATGCTAATTTATACTATTTCCTAATCATTAATGCATAAAGCAATTATATTTTCAGCTCATCTAATGAGATGAATGTATGACAGTTATCATGCATTAATGCAAAAGTACTCCAGGACTTCGGGTTTAACACTACGACTAAAGGACTAACTTAAGACAAATTTCATTAAACCAGTAATTCTGCATGCACATTATTAATTTATTATCTTAAAAGTGTACATTAGTCAAATATATCAAATTCTACATCAACACAGTAGTTTGTATAGGACTGTTATCACTGATTCCTTAAATAATTTAGAAATGCATACACTAAAATTCAAATTCTGCTTCTAGACAGCCCTTTACAAAAAGTTTCTTAAATATTTCCTCAAAGGAAACCCTTTTTGTCAACACTTCTAGGATCAGTGCAGTCTTGCTTAAAGGTTTTTTCACTGATGCTTTACACTCAAATCTAAAATGTAGCTTGTATCCTAACTCAGAAAACTCAAGAGGAGAGGGAACTGGATCACATCCTGCAAATCGAATGTGTCCCAGAAGCAATTTTATTCCATATCTGCTTCTGTCCTCAGACTTTATCAAGCTCCACATGAACCACCAAATTCTTTCAAGCACCACTGATTACTTGATTTTAGATTCTGAAAAAACCAGTCTGTTCATCATGGAAAGACACCATCTTGGACCAGAAAATGAATAAATACCAGCCTTCATCAGAAACCCTGTAGCTGTTTCTACCATCAAATTCAGAGAAGAAAGAGTAGCTCCTGGATCCTTGGTAGTTTTTTAAGTGGAACTCCAACATCATCATCATTAATTCAGCACTTGAGCGCTAGGCTCCAGTTAAGGGAGCAATCAGACAGACCCCTAAGGCTGTCGACTGCAGCTTGAAAATTTAGTTTTGACGTGTGCATGCCAATCTCAGAACTTCCTAAATATCTCTAAAATAAGTATAAATGGGAGCTACAGTTGAATTTCTGACAATTAAACTTTGGTGGTGTACCACAGCTTTCCTGCCTGTTAAGAACTCTTTAATGCACTCAGCAATTCCAGATAAAAGCCATGGGCAGTGATACATCTTGGTACTGTCTAGCACCTTATAACTATAATTTTTAATAAAGGTATGCTGGCAAGGGGAACAGTTTAGGCATTAAGTCCCACAGGAATAACCACTGGAAACAGGGAACAAAACAAGTCCCTTAGGGTGTGGACTAAATACTCCAAAAGCCACATGAAGCTGTGAGATGTCTCTCTCTAATGCGTGACACCAAAGCCAGCAGGGATGCGTGGCCTCTTGCTTTGCACCACTCTTCTCCAAGGACCAAGGAAAGCCAAGGTGATTTGAGCCCGCCTTGCAGACACCCTCCATGCCCACAGGTGGCTGTGGTCCTCACTGTGGCACAGCAGTGCCAACAGGTACTACAAAGGCATTACTGCCTCCCACATTCTCACCAGAACTTAACTGAGGTACCTTGTCAAGCACCGTCCACCTCCTCCCCCAGTTCCAGCTGGGTAACTACATTCCCGAGATGGAGAAGTTTCTCTGTGATGAATGCTGTACAGCACCACGCACAACACCAATATAAAATAGTAACAGTCTCTACGGAATTAACACAAATGCTTTTCAAGGAAAGACCATATTAGAAAATCACTTCAGCAGTTCAGCTACCTCAGTACCATTTCTTTTGTCGTTCTCAGGAAAAAAGTTTTTCCCTGTATTTGTATTATTTTTTACAGTATTTATATTATCTGTATTACTCTTCTGCTGTCCTGCTGAACACGCTCAGCTGTATAAAACTGATCATGTGTTAAGTCAAGCTCTACTCCAACAGAAATGAGGAAGGAAAAAGGCTGAACATTTTGAGCAAATGAAATATTGTAAGTAATTACCCTTCTTACCCCCAAGCAGAATTTACTGGCAAATATGTCCTGGTATGGCAAATATTTACTGTAACATTTTAAAAATAACAGTGATAAAGATAACAGTGGCAAAAGTTTCACAAATCTGTTTATGAGAGTCTGACCAAGGAGCTCTCTACACACACTGAGAAAATATTAAACCCTTAGTCTTCATTTGAAATATGAGGCTGTAGCTCCTAAACCCAAATTGGTATAAAGTAATACTTGAAATATTCTTTTTACAGAGTGTGTATACACAGCCCAGCGTGTGGATCAATATGCAACTGATATTCCCCACTCACAGGCATGAGAGCGGGCAGTTGGCCTGTCTCTACAGAAATGCTTTTTATCAGAAATAAATCACACTTACATTTTTTTCCACACATGCTCACACAGAAAAATGCTTTAGATAACATTGCTGCAAGTGTGTGTTCATTAGCCTGTTTTCCAGCCCCCACTTGTGCGGTTTGGTATTTAATTACAGGGTGGAGTGGTCCCCAGGCTACTTATGTTTCTTGCAGTCACAGCCAGAAAATTTCTGCAGGAACTGACATGCAGGAGTGCAACTGCTTCAAGTCGTAGCTGGTTCGCTGTCAACAAGGTTAGCTCACTGTTCATTGAAGCTCCCACTAGTACTTCTGTTAAATAATTACTGAAAATGTTTTAATACAACAAATTGCATTCTAAACTTCAACAGATAATAAAGGCTTTAACGGGACCTAATTTGGCTATTTATTCTTAATTGGTTTCTCAGTTTTGTTTTGCTAATGCCAAGAAACAAATCTTCATCATTATGCTGGAAAGCATTGGCTTTTTTTTTTCTTTTTCCTTGAATATAGAGAAATGTAGCCTTGTATGCCTTGTATGTATGTATCATAAAAATATGATTTTCAGCACATCACCTGACTCAAACCCTCTATTATTTTATTGCACACAGCTTTAAACGCTACTCTCCATAATCAATCTTAAATTATATTTTCACCTGAAAAATATTACACCATTTGTAAAATACTGTAATTCATATATGAGCATTTTATAGCTAAATATTACCCCCCAAAGCATTTGGGTATAATGAAATACATTAAAGGTATAAAGAAATGCATTATTCCAATTAATTTTTATATAAACAAGAGAAGTTCTATTGGACAGATAAAACTAGGGCATCAAAAATTAACTTAGGTAACAAATAACATACACAATGAATATTGTATTTTAAAAAGGATGCTGTTAATCAGAGTATTACTGTTGGCAGGATTTGGAAAAAAAAATTTTAAGATACTTTGAGGTTTTACCTATGCTTTTTATTTACTAAAGGCCTTGTATTTTTGGCCTAAGCAACAAGAATCCATGGACTTGGAAAATTCTGTCTCTAGGTCAGAAAGGCATGACAGGAAGGGGAAACCACACGAGCTCCTTTTGATATTAGTCAAAAAACACAGAGCAGACAAAGATTATATTATGCAATTTTTAGCCAGAGGTATCTGAAAACACCTCCTGGCCAAATCCTATCAAGAATTCATATTGAATAATTATTTATGAATGGTCTGTTACAGTGCTTCTGTCAGTCAGCTACTTCTCTGTAGCTTGTTCTATTGAGAAATATACACACAACGTGTAGAGACGTGAGATCTCATTTAGGTGATAAACCAGACTAATAACAAACTTCTAAGTTTGGACCCTGGGACATATGCACACAGTATCATAAACGATATACAGTGACATACAGAAAGGTATTTACATGCTCTGCTGGTAGCTCAGAGTGTAACAAAAGGCAAAAAATCTAAACTCTGTGCAGTCACTCGGAGACTGGGCTCTTGAGTAATCCATTGGAGATTCCAAACCCACGAGGCAAAAAAATCATTACATAATCAAGTAAATTATTACTTTTTCCACTTCTCTAAACAGTTTTGTCTCTTTTCCCGCTCACACATTGTCTATATGACATTTATGATGGCTGAATATCCACACATGGCTTAACATGAACTCAAGATTTTACTCTTCTGACCAGGAAGGCTGTAGTAAGCAAGTAAATTATGTCCTGGAGCCCTGGCAGTTTAACTACCTCAATATCCTCAGGTAGATGCTTCATCAGTAAATGTTTTATTTCATTAGCAAACATTTTATCTTATTTACCAAGTTAATGCGTTGCCAATGCAATGAGTCTGTAGCTGACTTACAGAATCTACCAAAATAAGGCACTGTTGCCTTACACCTTATTACAGCTATTACGTATTTTCAGGCCTATTCAACTGCTTTGAATCAAATTTCGAATGTCATATATTAAACACTCTGGCTAAAACGACTGGCCAGAAGAGGTATGGGCAGTTGTGTTGCCACACCTCTCAAAATCTGTCCCTGGAACAAGGCGGCCTCCGGCCGCGTCCGCGCACACGGGGATGCTGTGAACACACCGCAGCCGGAGCGGGGCCGGCAGCTCCCACCCATCCGCAGCCCCTTCTGCTTCCGACGGGTACCGGACATGCGGAGCTCTGCTCCCACGTCCCAGAATCTCCCTGGAATAACTGTTACCGAACTTATTTTCAAAAAAGTTAAGTTTCAGAATCTTGGAAAGAAATGTGTTATCAACAGGTACGGGAGGGTTTCTGCCCGGCTCCGGGAGCGCCCCAGGCTCTCTCCCGCCTCTCTTTTCCCACCGGGAAGGGATTTTCTCCCCAGGAATGTCGCATACACCTCGGGCCCGGAGCCCACCCCACCGCCTCACGGCGCAGCTCCCGCCCGGCCGCGCGGCGAGCGTCCCGCGAAGCCGTGCCCGGCCCCGGCCGGGTCCGCCGCCGCACTCACTTGAGGAAGTAGCGCTGCCCGGTCTGCGTGAGCGCCATCTCCCAGCCCGGCGGCAGCGGCCGCTCGTCCGTCACATCGCAGGAGCGCTGCCGGAGGTGCCCGTGCTGCGGCGCCGCGCCCGCGCCGGGCAGCGAGGCGGGCGAGGAGTGCGACCGGACGTGCACGGGCGCCAGGCGCGGCGGGGGCCCGCCCGAATCCGTGCTCGACTGCCGCGAGTGCGAGCCCGAGTCGGGTTCTCTGAAGAAGGACTCGGNCCGTGGTTATGCAACTACCGCGGAAACTTTGGGCACGGGACGGCCCTCGAGGCCAGGGTCGCCCTCGCCGTGCCGCTGTCAGCCGGGTGAATCCGCTGCTCTCTGCGCCGCCGGGCCCCGCGTGGAGCGGCTGCCCCGGTCCAGCCTCAGCTCGTGGTGTCCAGGGAACCTTCGGAGCACTTTGTCTCTGCCAAGCTGATGAGCTTTGCTTCAAAACCGTTGTTCAGAAAGTTAATGGGTGCTACTAATTTCTGGACGTAAAATGATGCTTAAGTTAGTTCACGTACAAGTTTAATTGCATCATTGAGTGATGCTATGGTGATGGGGAGGAACGAAGCATTCGTAGTGACATGGACAGCAACCACTTCGCTGTGTTTTGGGTAAGGTTTGGCCCTTTCCTGGCAAGTACAAGTCCTGTGCAGAGCTGTATCGTAAGTCCTTCCAGCTCACTGTCCGTAGGGGCAGTTTCAAATGCAGGCGTGATGCTTTGTGGATCTCTGCTGACTGCCCATTCAGTCACTTGTCTTTGGTTTAGCCTATACCAGAAACCAGAGCTGTCATCCAAATGCATAGCTGAGGTTTTCTATAATTAATACATACAATTGTTGTTTTAATCTTGTCTCGTTTTTTGGTGCACTTGGAATAACTTTTGAATGGTGATGTGACCAAAAATGGTTTAAATTCAGTAGCTGTGTCTGTAAAGAATAATACTGTTCACTTTCCAGCTTCAGTGTTGGTTTTTACAGAAGGAAGCATCCAGTGTTTTTATAACTACAAACATAGAGATATCACACATTGGCTAAACAAACAGGACTTTATTTTAGTTATACATTTTGCTGTTTTATTTCTGCATTTTGGACAGACTCCAGGCTATGCTGATTGATAAGAATACACCCTCCTCAGTAGTCAGAATCTACACTAGAAAAGTCTTAAGTATTTTTTTCTGAACTTTATTCCTTAGTACTTAAAAAGAAGCATGAACTTCTCTAAACTGCATTTTGCTTCTCTAGTGGAGAATGTGCGCCTGACTGAACCATCTTTGTCCGTCAAGTCAGTGTTACATATAATATTGTTTATGCAGATTCTCAGAGTTGTACGGGTTTAAGCCCATACACAAACTACAGCTAGCTCTGTGAAACAGATCTTGTGCATTTCCTGATTGCTTTGCTTCAACAAATATTCCGTCATTTACTTTTCCTCACATTTCCTGTTCATATTTCCATTGGCTTGGCAGATCTCTTTGAGGTTTGTTTTATTCTTTGTTTTTGTGGGGGCTTGGGGGGTTTTGTTGTTTTTGAGGGTTTTTGTTTTTTGTTTTTTTGTTATTTTTCCTGACATCTGCTGTATTTCTGATCAGGAAACCTAGTACTCCTGAGATTTGTTTATGTTTCCCTTCCCAAAGAATTTTTGTACCATTCTTCTACTGCTTCATACTGGGTTCCCTGTTGCAACAAGCTCAAAGAGCAGTGCTAATCACAGCAGCTGCTCCAGGGATATGCAGACATTATATATCTTTTTTCTTTCCTGCAATATCCTTATTTAAATCCTTTACGTATGAGATTCTGGGGGTGTGTGCGTGCGGTCATTGCACAGATAATGATCTGAACGTGAGTGATTTTTCATACAGCCTTGATAAGGGCTTTTTTTGCTTCCAGGGCTCTGTATCTTTGAGTAAAAACAAAACACACACTCTCTATCCAATTACCCATCTTGTCTCAGGCAGATGTGCAAAGCTGGCAGCCAAGGACATGCGGCCAGTAAATACCGGCTCAAGATCCTGGCACAGGAAAGCAGTTCATCTGATCCAGATGTGTATTTTTCCTCAAAATGTATTTGTGAGCAGTGTTCTGAGTTGTTGTTTCACAAACTGCTTAGTAAGAGAGCAGAGAGGAACCAAGTTTATTTCATGTTGCGCACTATTCTTCTGCAGTGGTTCATCTTCATCTCCCCCAACGCCTGCTCCAGTTGCTGGATAAGGTGGAGAAGGGTAGCAGGGTCAGTTTGCAACACCTGGGCAGTTTGATCTTCATTTTGGTTAAGATGTAGCTTCATAGTCACAGCAGGCTTGATCTGTTGTCTCAGACTTCTGCTTGCAAGCTGCAGGAGGGGTTCAGTGGGACGGGAACAGGGGAACGATCGATGGTTACCAGTGTTTGTAATTAACAGTTCTCATCAGGTTCGTAGAACCTGCCTGGAGCACTGTTCAGAAACCCTTTTCATGCACACTAAAGATACACACAGGCTACTATTGTGTTTTATAATTGGGGAATACTAAACCACTTTAATCAATGCTTTCATAATATTTCTGAAAATTAGGTGATAATCAAGACCAAATATGTTTAGTACATATTAATATTTTAAAAACACCAATAGAGCCATGAACTCAATATTCATCAGGCAACACATACTTTGCATCATTGCATATCCTGTTTATCTCACAACTGGCTGTCTGTGAGGCACTAACAAAGTCATGTCAGTTTTAAATACATGAAGTACCGCTGCCTCAGTTATTTTTACGTTGTTTAGCAGGTTTTTATTATGTTAAGAAAACGTGAAGTAAAATATGGAATACTAAAAACATCAAGGAAATCACCTGCACATCCAGTCTCCACTCCAGACTGTGGTAGCTGGGAAGCCTTGGTGCCAGCTCTCCAAGGATGCTCCTGATCTCTTTCCTGTTGTCAAGGTATAGCTGGAGCAAGGATTTGTTCAATTCATCCGAGAATCCCAAAACATGAATGGAATCTTGGAAGTCAACCTCAGAAATCTAGAAATAACAATTTAGGCCTTAATATGGAACTGTGCAATTATCATTATTTCTTGAAAACCAACTAAAACTGTAACTAAACATCACATATGCTATGCTGCAGTTATTTTCCTGCAGGAATATCCAAGTACAATTCTACACCTTGGACAAAACAAATATCCAGGTTTTAAAGGATTTACAGATGTTGATTCTATTACTGCAGATTTGCATGAGAGTCAGGAACAGCTTTTTTAAAGAACATTCGACCTCCTCACATGTAAGCCTTCACATCAAAGAGCAGAACTCAGCACGAGGGAGCACCTCAGCTGTGTCACAAGGCAGGACATGCTGCATGAATCCATTTGTCAGGGTGCTACTCTGCCACTGATAACCAGGCTACAAACACCCAGCAGCGATCTGCACGTGAGCAGCACAAGGCACAATGCTCACGTTCCTGTCCCAAGGGCAGGAGAAGCTTTACAGGTCACAGCAGCAGCCTGGCCCAGAAGCAGCAGCTTCACTGACTGCAGCAGCCTGGCCCAGCACAGGGGAAGCTGTTACTGACTCCACAGACAATGCCATCGTACCTCCCCAATGCATCACCCCGCAAACACAGTCTGTACTGTGTTTGTACTGTACAACCACATTTCAGCAGCGTACACTGTAACCTGCCAGTCCAGAGCCCTTGTTTCAAGGAAAGGCTCTGCACCATTTCCATCCCCTCCTCACCTCCTCTTGGGAGCAACACTTGCCTGAGTTTGATCTGGCATTCCTTGTCTCTGTATCCCTTCTCCATGTAATCATTGCTCAAATATTGTACTACAGCAAGAGTTACAAGTCGTTCCAATGGAAACAGTAATGGTCCAACTACTAATCTTTTAGTATTTGCTTATACCCACTCAAACTTTTGATGCCAAGAGCTGAAAAAGCTCTCAAACCCACACTGGACAAAGACAAGGAATGCTGAACAGGGGGCTAGTCTAGCCCACATCCTGTACAGTAGCTGAACAACAAACTCTTCACTTGAGTTTTATTATTTAGAGATTAATCCTGAAGTAAGCTTCTCTATATGTAGTAAATTACACTATTTGTCAAGTTTTAGCTTTAGATACTGAATACAAATTCTAGAGTCATACGTGCAGATGCAATGTTTCAATAATACAACAGCATGAGACATTTTTTTCTGAAATTAAAACAATACATGTCATTAAAATTTTGAGCTATGTTTTCCCCATTCATCAGTATTTTTAGAGGTCTAAGTGTTCAGAAGACGTCTCTTGAGTGTATCCCTAAATTCCTTACGGAAAGGTATACTTGCCATAAGCTTGGAACTCTCCGTAAGAAGATACACTAGTCCTTCTACGCCGTGCTGAATGGTGTCAACGCCAATGTTCAGCTTTCCTTTAAAGAAAGCACAAAGTGTTTTTTACTTGCTAACTGCCACAGCAATGAGACTCAAAGCTGCAAATTTATCCAATGCTTAACGTGCAAAATATGCTTAGAAAAAAAAAGAGGTTTTCACACCCTTCAAATAATAATGTACAGCATGTTAGAGACTCCCTCAAACCAAACCATCAAAAGCAAAAATCTAAGAAAAACACAAATCAGTGTCTTATAGCATGGTACAGAGAAGGGTTTGGGTCGGAAAAGACATCTCCGTAGCCATCCCCACAGTAGGCACGGAGCACCGACCCCCGCGATGCTGGAGCTCCATGCCGCCGGCCCGTTCCCTCGGCCCAGCACCACGGTGCACCGGGGCCTCGGGGGTCCCTCGTGGCCGGCGCAGAGCCCACCGCGTTCCCGCCCTCCTGCCGCGAAATCACTACGGCCCAGCCTGGTCCCCCGCTCCCCACAGCCTCGGCCCGGTCNCCGCCCCGGGGGCAGGGCTGCTCCGCCCCGGGGGCAGGGCTGCTCCGCCCCGGGGACAGGGCTGCACCGCCCCGGGGGCAGGGCTGCTCCGCCCCGGGGGCAGGGCTGTTCCGCCCCGGGGGCAGGGCTGCTCCGCCCCGGGGGCAGGGCTGCTCCGCCCCGGGGACAGGGCTGCTCCGCCCCGGGGACAGGGCTGCTCCGCCCCGGGGGCGCGGCGGCTCCGGCGCTCGGCAGGAAGCGTGTCCGACAAGCGGTGTCCCGGCGCACCGCGGCTGTGGCTTGCCTGGGAAACTACGGGACAGCGCACAGGGGCTGCACCGGGAACCGACGAGTGACGAGTCTTCCCAAGTGCCTGTTGCTGCAGCGAAACCATTCTTCTGTCTTACACACCTGTGCTGAAGTGAGGTACAGATTATAATTCTGTGTTTCCTTTCCTTCCTAATTATTCTGTTGTTCTGCCTTCAAGCAGCAGTTCAAGCCCGCTTCCATGTACAGCCCCGGTAACGTGGAGATCTCGCTGTGTCATCCAGACGCTGATGCTGCTGCCCCGGTGTGCTGAAACCACAGCAAAATGCGTGTTCCTTGTTAAATAAAGCCAACAGCAACCAACCAACCAAAACCCCCCAGGGTTCTAAGTTATTAAAATTATATACAACAACTTCTCATAATTGTTTCTCCTTTAAGAGAGTTCATTTTGTTCAACACAAAGGCTGAACAACTTTTGAAGGTCTTTTTTAGAACAATGTCTGGAAAATAAGAGTGGAAAAAAACATTACTGCATTTTGTTACCACCTGGAGGCACTAGCTTTTGCTCAGACAATTCTGCACTTTTCTGCAAGACTGGCGGTCACGGACACAGGCCATCCCCGTGACTGAAGCAAGCTTCTTTATATGGAGTAAATTACACTATTAAAACGTTGTCAAGTTTTAGCTCCCGACTCTGAATACAAATTCCAGAATTATACATGCAGATGCAGTGCTTCAATAAGACTCCCAGGTGAAATGCTGTGCGTTTCAGCAAAATTTTTTTCAATTTACAAATTTATAAATTGTCATAGACAGATCTAAATGGAAATATTTGCAATGTTATGGCTGGGAAATGGTTCCTGTGAAGCCGGTTGGAGTCCTTACGCTCAGACTAGCTGTCTCCTCCTCTCTCGGCCGAAAGTTTGGCTTTAATGTTTAGGACAAGACATCCTCCAGCCATAGGAACTCTACATACACATCCCTCCGTCCGTGGCATTACAGACCCGCGCTGCCTCCTGCCGCATGCTGACGGACCAAGGGGCCCCGGAGGGCCCGCAGGGCTGTGCAGCGGTGCGGGGCTGTGCAGCGGTGCGGGGCTGTGCAGCGGCGGCCCCGCAGGGCTGTGCAGCGGTGCGGGGCTGTGCAGCGGTGCGGGGCTGTGCAGC
>VYXC01008357.1:194969-226405 GCA_013397175.1 Platysteira castanea
CCGCGCCCCCGGCGGAGCCAGGCCCGCCCCGCCGCCGCTGAGCGACAGCCCCTCTGGCTAATGGGCTGGCCCTGGCCGCCGCCCTCTACCACGCGGCGGCGGGCGGGACTTCCGGCGCGGGCGCCGATCGCACGGAACGCGCCATGGCGTCGGCCTAGGCCGCCCGGGGACCGCGGGGCCGCGGGCCGCAGGTGAGCGCGGGGCAGGTCCCCCGGGCCGCAGGTGAGCACTGGGGCGCGGCCGCTAGGCTCTCTGGGCGCTCAGGCTGTGCGGCGGCTGAGCACTTACAGGCCTGGCGCTCCATTGCGCAGCGCTTATTCGCCTCCACCCCTGGAGTGGCGAGGCGGGGCCCAGTTTTGTGGGCGGCTTAGGCCCATCCGGGTCTGAGCCCGGCTGGAGCGGCCGCGGTCTCGGCAGTGCCCGGGACCGCGGGAGGGAGATGAGCAAAGCGGAGCGGAGGCCTCTGGAGCGCTCCCCGAGCGTCGCTCCTGGCCCGGTGAAAGCTCGACCCCCGGTTCGCACGTTTCGTCTCTGCCGGGTGTATGATTTTTGAGAGTGGCTGTGCTCCGAGGTGCTGGTTAGGTTTGCCGGATAATGAGTAGCGTGGAGTCTGACTGGCTGAAAGCCAAGTTCTTAGTGAAAACGTAAAATTAAGGGAGAGGAACTGTTCCTGCATCTTAACAGGTGTGAATGCTGACCTTACTTTGCGTGCGTCAGTGTCCAGTTT
Organism: Platysteira castanea; assembly: GCA_013397175.1. Lineage (NCBI taxonomy): Eukaryota > Metazoa > Chordata > Aves > Passeriformes > Platysteira > Platysteira castanea. The sequence goes on from VYXC01008357.1 coordinate 195,697, forward strand.
TGTGATAGGTCTGAGATGGAGATTTGTTTCAGTAATGATATGATGGCATCAAAATGCAAGCATTCAGATATGGGGGGATTAGAAGATGTGAATGAGAATTATTGTTATTAGCTGTCTAGTTTTTGTTCATCTTCTGCTTATGAAATTTTGGAAGGTGCAGTCCAGTCTACCAATTTACTTAGTATTTTTCACAAAGTGTCTGGATGTTCATATTTTCTTTGTGATTGCTATAAGAATTATCATCTTATTTGGATTTAAATAATAGAATTTAAACATACAGATGTACAAGTTGGTTTTTTTCAGGAGTGGGAGGGAAAGGCTGTTTTATTGAGAGAGCTGAAACATGGACACAACCATATGAACATGGAATTGCTTTCTGTTGTATTCTGCTCTGAAACACATTTTGAGTTGATTGAGATACCAATGTCTGAAAAATTCATATTTATGTGTAGTTTGTGAAGCCTGATTTGTGAATATTTGCCAATAGCTGTGGAAATTCTTGTCTTATGTCTCAAGCTGTGTAACGTCTTTGTGACCTTTATCTTAAACGTGCTTAGCGTGTTTACTTCAGGGGTGTCTTGCTGCTCATAACTATGCTGGTCCAGCACATCCCACATTTTCTCCTCCTCATTTCTGTCCTATTCAGTCCCATAACAGAGGGGTGCAGCACCTCAGGCTCAGTTTGGTTTGTGAGTTGTAGCATGGAGAGTGGGAAGAAATACTCAAAGTTAAGAACAACTTTGTCATTACACAGTAGCAAATCACGTGTAAATTGCGGAAGGTTACTGCAGAGTCAGGTTTAATTTACTTTGTGTGGTTTACAGTATAGTCCTTTTTCACACACCTGCATTTCTGTGTGCTCTGAGCTGCCTCCCTCAGCTGAGAGGGGCATGCTTTCTGAAGAGCCGTGGAATTTCAGGAATTGTGAGGCTTTTTGACTTGCATTTGAGGCAGGTCCTGAGCAGAGAAGAATCTGTGTGTCTGTAACTTTGACAGGGAAAACTGCATGTATATGCATGTTGTTTGCAAGGACCACCTTAATTCTGGTATTTCCTAACCTTGCTTAATGCTCTTTTAGTGCTTTTCTCTGTGCTGAATTTATTGTGTTGGTTAAAATGCTGTGAAAGCTTCAAGTGTATTGTTGCTTCTGTCATAGTAAAAATGGCTGTATTTTTGAAACAATGGTTCTTTTATCCTTCCAGTTTCACTGATGTCCTCTTTTTTAGGGCAGGCTGATGAGAGAAGGTGATAAATCTTAATTTAATAATAAAAGCTCATTAATTTTGTAACTCACTACCATTTCTTTCCTGTGAGTGTAACTTCATTTCTGTGAACCAGTTGAAAATTTCACAAAGCATTACATGTCTGATTCTGACCAAGTTAGAATCATGAGAATTGTTTTTGAAAGTATCAGCTGTTTCCTCCAAATAGTAATAATGAATTCTAATTATCTTCAGGTTAGCTTAAATCAAATCTATCTCTCTGGTATTTACTTTAATTCATATTGAGAACCTCACATCATGCAACAACATGCAACATCATGCAACAACATCTCTAGAGAGACTTAGTCGTTCTTCTGTGGACCATACAATTCTCCTTCATTCAGTAGTGAAAGTGGTCAGATTTCCTGCAGAATGTAGCACTTCATTGGTGCTTGTTTTGTACCCATGAGTATGAGGTGTACTGGATCACATATATTTAAATTCTAAATATTGGGTTTTCTAGCTTGATCATGTTTAGGTGGTGAGCTTTTATAAAGGGAATAAGATACTTCGTGCCTTCTGTGTTCTTAAGGGGTTGCTTGCCCACAGTTAGGTTGTAGCTAAGCATGAGAGAAATCTGAAGTTCCTCTGTGGACAGCTGATCATTGTGTCTCTCCAGACTGGATTGTGCCCATAGCAGCAGTGCAGACAGGGATGGTCAGTAGTGACATGTGGGATGAAATGCTCATGGACACATGGTATTGAGCATTTGTGATGAAAGCTTTGCAGAAAAACCATTTCTTACTACATTAAACATGATACTGGGTGGATGTTGCAAATTTGCGCCATGTTGTTTGTGAACTGTGAGAGCACGGGTTTGCAGGGCCTATAGTATGTGTGGAGGAAATTGGTCTTTCACAGACTTAATCAGTCACAGAAACGGCATTTCACCATGAATCATGTTTGCTGTCTAGATTGGGACTGGGACTCTCATTGAAGCCAGAGGAGTAATTGTTTGGAAGAGACGAGTGGAAAGTAATCTGTAACTGATTTCAAAGAGCACTGAGTCTCTAAACAGCAGTACTGGGGTGTATTATGTTGTGTTAGATTTTTCTGTGCAAGAAAGCATAGAAATGTTTAGAATTCAAACATTCTCTCTTTCTAATATTTGTGTTATATTTGATGGGCCAAATTCTGTGGTTTCAAACACAAGTATGACCCTAAGCCTAATGGAATGAAATCTATTAATCATTGTAGCTAATGCATGTATTAAATTTGAGGGGGAGTTCGAAGTTCTGTTCATGCAAATGTTTGGTGTCCTTTTGTTTTGTTCTTGTTTTGTTTGCTTCTTGGGGTTTTGTTTTGAGGGTATTTTGTTACTCTCAATGACTTAAGTAAGAGTGTCATTGCTCATACAAGGAAGGCATTCAGGTCCTTTCTTTTTTTAATACATTAAAAAAAATCTTAGGTAAAGGAGAAGTACTGAAATGTTTGGTTTTTTCCTCCTAACCCCTCTCCCCACTTTTTTTTTTTTTTTTTCTGATGAATCATAAGTGAGCAACCTAAAAGAGCAATCTAATCTGTTAGAAAACAAGCCCCTCCATTTCCTCCAACAAGCTGTTGGGGTTTGCTCCTACTTTTGTTGTGCATTTATTAGGAAAGCAGAATTTACTTCCTTTTAAAGTCATGAGCTCGGGAAGTGCACCTAAGCAAACTTTGCATAGTAGTTGTGTCACTTGTTTTTAAAGTTCTCAAAAATGCACATGGTTTCCAGGGGATGAGAGCTGCTGCCCAAGGCATGTGTCACATTGGAACATCTTGGAGTTTCTTTGAGGCCAATAGAACTGGTTTTTGTTACAAGTTGGTATCGCATTGCTTTTGCAAGTGTATCTTTGGAATACATACTTTTAGTGGAATTATTCCAGGTACCTCAGGAATTTTGCTGATTTGGATTTATGCTAGAAGAAGGAAAGTTTAAAATGAAGTGTCTAAGGATGATTAATATAATGTGAATGTTCATCCCTTTGTACCCCTTGCATTGCTTTGTGATGCCTAAAGCCTTTTGAAGTCTTACTCTTACAATTTTTGTAGTTTATGCATGCAGTCCCTCCCATGGAGGTTACATGCTTCTAGCAAAAGGAACTTGTAAGATAATCGTATAACTTTAAGATTATTTGTTTCTCAGAGGTGTACGTTGAATAACATTTTGCATACTTCTTTAGCAGAAAAGTTTTAGGTGACCAAGAGTCCTGTAAAATGTCACAGGAAAGTATTTGTTACATGCCTTAACTCTTGATTCTTTTCTTGCAGGTATTGAATAAAATATGCTGTTGTCAATAGGAATGCTGATGTTGTCTGCCACTCAGATATACACTATTGTGACTGTGCAGTTATTTGCCTTCCTGAATCTTTTACCTGTGGAGGCAGATATTTTAGCAGTAAGTATAATAATATTTTTCTACATGGATGAAATCTCTGTAAAATTGAATCATCTCTTCAACTGTTCCATTAATGCATCAGTTAATACAATAAATGCTATAGCAGGTTGCTTGAAAGGGAATTGCCTCAACAATTTACTTCAATAAACAATAAATTGTACATTTTCAAGTGAGTTTACAAATGGTATGTCAGGTACCCTGACAGTGAAAGCACCTAGTTCCCTTAGTCATTTACAGAGTTGCCCTCTGACCAGATGTCCTGTAGCCTGTTATAACCCTGTTAAAAGAATTGCATGCATTGGTTTAGACAGCAATTTAAGTTTTGGTGATGGGTGCCATTTTGTAGGGTTACTGGAAATAAATAAATTAAATGATCTTCTATGGCTAGTATAATTTATTTGTGTGTGCTGGAGGCCTTGTCAGTAAGGGTTTTTGCAATTAATTACATCTAATTAAGTAGATGTAATTTTTAAGTAGCTGAAAATATCTGCTATCATTAAGGAAAATAATTTTGGGATGTGTAGGATTTGAAATGGTCAGGTTAATAAACAGTATAATGAACACAGATCAGTGATAAAAGCTGTTGCTGTGCTGTTTATTACCAATTTGATATATTGTGGCATTTTAAGGAGAAAGTTATAAATGTCTTTGTAGGATAGAGCTTAAGCTACTGAAATAATTAAACTTAATTACTGCAGGCTCCTGCTTGTTCCAGTGATATGGAGAAGAGTTATTAGTGTCATATCAGTTTTGGAGAACAGAGTGACAAACTCTCAGAGACGAATGTTAAAATAAAAATGCTTAAAAGTTTGTGCTAAAGTGGAGTTGATGAATACTAAAGTGTGTTATTTGAATCCTCAAGTTGTTACTATTCTTTGAATACTTTTTGTGGAAAGAATGTAAAGAAACAATGCAGATAGCTAATTGCTTTATTATGGCACCGACGTCACCATTTTATTGTGAAATTTTAAACTGTCTTTCTACGGTAAACACGATTTCCCTTTCCCCTCATTTCTCTGTCACCAAGCCTGTGCTTCCTCTTTTCATAAAAACCTAACTTTCATTCTTGCTTCTTCCTCTCTTAGAAAAGCTATTTAAAACAAAACAAACAACCCACCCCAACCTCAAAAAGAAAAATAGGGCATTTTCGAAGTTTACTTCGATTTTTTTTCTATTTAAGTTTTTGTGTGTAGTATTCTAAAATAATTCCGTGTAAAAATAAAACGTCTTTTATTCTTGGATATTTGGAAGTTGCAGATTTATTGTGAGAAATGAAGAGATGAACTAGATACTAAACTTGTATACAAAGGAGCCAGTGGAATGCTTAAGAGATGCTCAGAAGAGGGAGTGTTTGCACTGTGTCACATGGAATTGCTGGTGTACAGATCACAGTTGTTGAATTAAACAACTGATGCACATTCAAGTCAGTTAACTGTAGAGTTCACAGCTTTTGCAGGAAACACTTTTTTTTTAATGAAAAAATACACTGTACATTCACTTAGCACTTTTTTCTGTATGAATTCTGCGTTAGTCAGGCATGTTACATAGCCAGAGAAGATGAACAAAGAAAGGGGAAACAAAGCTTCCACGGATTTAAGGTCTTTTTCAGTATTCCTCTGTTTTAAAATGAAAGCTCATAGTTATTATAAAACAAAAGTGTAGAGATACTTTTCAGCTACTAATCTATATATAGCAGGGAATTGGGGAGGGATGGCATGTGGAGGCTATTCTTTGTCTACAGTGAAGCACGTCTTAAAAGCTGTTCTTCCCTGTACACAAATGAATTCAGAGCAAAACACCCACCACCACCATCCAATGAAAACTCCACATCCAAACATCCCAGCTCTTCAGATTTTTGCTGCTTCGTTTGTTTGTAGTATCTGTTCTGCACATATGATGGTATTTGAATTTTAAACAGTAGAAAGAAAGATTTACCATATAAATAGTTGAACAAAATATCTATTACTTACTTTTTTGTTTTGCTAGATAAGAAAAGAATGATGTTACCATTTGAGTAGAAGGCAGGTGGAATAAGCAATTTTGTGATTTCATTGACATGGTCACAAGGTGTCCTATGTCTGATAAATATTTTAATCTAAAAAAATACATAGTGTTGTTTGGTTTTGTTTGTATTGTTAACTATTTTTGTCTTGTTGGAAACCTAATTCTTAAAAAATGTATTTCTCTTAGTATAACCTTGAAAATGGAACGCAGACTTTTGATGATCTACCAGCTAGATTTGGCTACAGACTGCCAGCAGAAGGCTTGAAGGTAAAAAAATTATATATTTTGTGCTGGTTTAAGCTGGGCTAGAGTTTATTTTCTTCTCAGTGTCTGGTACGGAGCTATGTTTTGGATTTGTGCTGAACACAGGTGATAATACAGAGATGTTTTTGTTACTGCTGAGCAGTGCTTATACAGAGCCAAGGCTTTTTCTGTTCCTCCTCCTGCCACGCTGGTGAGGAAGTTGGGAGTGCATGGGAGGCTGGGAAAAGACACAGCCAGGACAGAGGACCCGAAGTGATCAAGGAGATATTCCAGACCGTGTAACATCATGCTCAGTGTGTGAAGTGGGGGGAAGAAGGAGAGGAGGGGGGGACTTTTGAGTGTGGTGTTTGTGTTCCCAAGTCAGTGCTGTGTGTGGGGGTCCTGCTCTCGTGGATGTGGCCAAACACCTGCCTGCCCATGGGAATCAGTGAATTAACTCTTTGTTTTCCTTTGCTTGTGTGTGTGTGGCTTCTGCTTTTCCTGTTAAACCGTCTTTATCTCAACCCCCAAGTTCTTTAGCTTCTACCCTTCCAATTCTCTCCCTGATCCTATTGGTGGGGGAGTGAGTGAGCAGCTGGATGGGGTTAAACCCCCACAATCCTTTTTGGTACCTAATGTGGGACACAAAGGATTTGAGATAAGGACAGATTTGATTGGGAGTGCTAGATTTATTGTTGAATATATATAGAGAGAACTGTATCTACTGAATGTTTCTTCTTTCTATCTGTAAGCAAAAAAAGATAAAAATTAAAGGAATGTAGTCCAATGAAAAATAAGGACAGAAATTATTAATCAGCTGCTCAAACAAAACAAATGTGCAAAGGATCTGATGTTGCTTGTGAATAGGCAGATTCTTCTCCTGAGAAGAGAATTTTGGTAATCTTTGTCTATTTAAGGAGAATTTGTTGAAAATTTTTAACAAATTAATTAAAAATAGCTAAATAATGGAAATCTAAGATAAGTTTGGTAGACCACTGTTTTCTCTGTTTTGATGGCAATACTGATACATGATGTCAGTTACCTTGCACTGGAATCAGCAGATGCCAGACTTAATTTTGTGCTGATACCATTTTTTGAAAAATGTATTTGGAAGATTCATTGTCTCCATACAGTTGTACGTTGGCAAGCCCTTTCATATTGGGAAGGGTGGCAAGGCAAGAGAGATTGTTTCCTTGCGTGTGGCCCACATGAAGTGTGCTTGGTAAAGCAATTGTAGCTCAGTTTTTTGGGAAGTTACAACTGTTGTCAGTTTGCTACTCTTGTTGCATTTCTCAAGCAGCTGGATGGAGAAGGTCAGGGGCTGCAGCTCTGCCATGGTGCCTGTGCGCTGTGCCCAGCACTGGCACCAGGGGCAGGGATTGTGGCTGATCCTCCACCCTCTCCTTACATGGTTTACTTCAATTGCAATCCACACCCCATAGCGGGTGAGAAGGTCACCCCATTCAAGGAAGTGCCCCTTCAAGGATGGGTTGCACTCATTCTCTTTTATTTTACTCTATCAGTAAGTGGAGAAAATGCAGATACTGGCTGTTTGTTGCTGAGATTATGCAGCTGATGCTTTTTGGTATGCTATGTCGAGTTCAGCACCAAGGGGCACACTCCTTCTTTCTGGCTGCCTGACCTGAGGTGCTCTTCAGTGACAGGAGCTGTTTGTTTCCTTTAGAATCACATTTATACAGTCAATGTTAGTAAGTTTGTTCATTTTAAAAATAAAATGTATTTTCTGTTCCACTCCGGCAATTGAAACACTTGTCTGCAAGAAAGAAGGTTGTGTCTGGCCATCCAGGCAGTTTAGGCCTTGTGGGAAGTTCAGACTTCCTTCCTTTTTTTTGCTATGCAAGTGGCTACATGAAATCAGTTAAGTGGCAGTGATTTATTTGTCTTGCTGTCCCCTTTGAACAATGCATGAGGGTTTATGACTGAGATGTGTATGCTTTTACATAGAATTCTTATACAAAAATTTAGGCAGACCACCTTCCAAATTCTGGAGAAGGGGAGTTTGTATCATATGCACCCCTATGGAGACCATGAGTAGCCCATGAGGGCAAGGAGTTGCTTTCACGTTACCTCTGTCTGCAGCCTGTATGGCCCCAAAAACTGGCTCTGCAGCATTGCTAATGTTGTAGTGTTGAGAGTAACCACTATGTGAAAAAAAAGAAGCTGGTGTTAAGGTAAAAGGGTGGCTCACTCTTTAATTCCATGTTGCCCTTTTAATCCCAAAGGGTAATAAAGTACTGTAAGAATTCCTGTAACTCAGGAATTTCTCTGCAATTCCCCTCAAGCAGGCTTCATTTCCATGCCCAGTGGGTGTTATCATGGGGAGAAGGTGTGTTAAACCTGTGTAGTTGTTTACTGGCTATATTGAGAATCAGAGGGTGATTAAGTGATTTACCCAAGTAGTGAGCCAATTTAATACACCAAAAATAGATATAAGGAGCTTTGATTCTGACCTTTTTACCCAGTAGACAGCTCTGTGTCTTAATTAAGGTAGATGTCATCACATGTCTAGAAATGATGGAGTTTTAGACCTGAATATTATACCAGAACTTCTTCTTTGCATTAAGATTTTAATTACTTTTTAAAGATGCTATGATATTTGTTACAATAGGATGCAAATGGTATACTCTTTCAGTGCTTGCGATTAAGATTTATTAGTATGCAAGTTGTAAAACACAGTCTGTCAGATTCTGTAGTAACTGGTGCCAAAGCATAAATGTAGGTGCTGCTCAATTAAATGGCTCCTCGATTATAGACAGTTAAGAATGTATGGTAGCATTAAGGACAGGATGGTCCAGTCATAGCTGGCCTTTGGCTTGTGTAGGTGCATTTTTTGAGCTGTAACACGGTGTTGTGTGATTTGGGTAAAACCTCTCCATAGAATGCAGTTGGTTCCCCGAGGGCCAATCTAGCTAAAGCCAAGAAAAGACTTTGCGTGGAGCCGTGTGCAGTGAGTACAGCAGTGTGTGCTGTAGGAATTGGGGAACCTTAGCAACCTACATTTGGCTGTCAGCAACTCAGTTTAAAATTTTCAGTGGTTATTGCTTGAGATTGTTATAGACTTTGTAGTGTTGTGCCTGTCACTGCAGACTTGGCAAAGAACAAGATGGCTGGTGCAGCTTCTCTGCCAAAAGTGATATTATTGCAAACTAAATTCCTCAAAACAAAATTTCTTCTCTCTGTTGTAAGTAAACTTTATGAATAACATATTTTTAAAGTATGAGATTATATATAAAGAATTAAAAGTATGTTTAAACTGATGGTTTGTATAAATATACACTGTGTATATATAGACTATCATATATATTTGTGTGTGTATTATGTTTGTGTATATAAACTGTATATAAAAACTTACACGTATTCTATATATTTAAACTGATAGTTAATTTGTGCATTGATATGTAATTATATATTTATTATATATATTTCTAAACAGGTGATGACATCTCTATCTAAAGCTGTCAGTGAAAACTGAAAGCTTAGGATATATTTAGACTTGCAGCAATAATTTCTTCAGCCCACAGCAGTGCAAGTTCTCATGATATTTATTTGCATAGAACACACTATTTATACTCTTATTTTTTGGCAATTTACCTCTCTTTACCCGTATGATAATTTGCAAGTCTGGTAGGAATATTCCTCTGTCAAATGCTGTTCTGTTGCATTAGTGTTAGAAAGCCTGGGTCACACTGTGACCTTATCATGCACGTGACCCAGGAAGGTGATTTTCTGAAGAGAGGTACTTCATGTGAAGGGTAGGCAAAACTTCCTCTGGGTGTCCAGTCTGGATTTTTCTGTCGTTTGGTATCACAGTATGTTATGAAGAGACTTAACAAAAGGAAGACTAGTTAATACCAACCTAATGATTAATTAAGTAACATTAATCTAGCTAATCAAGAAGCTCCTTCTGAGGTGATCTAGAGAGCTGACCAAGGAAGCGAGCCCATTCTACCAAAGGGAAAAGGGCCAGCCCACTCCCTCCGGAGCTTGGGCAGGCAGTGCTGTGCAGCGTGCCTCATGTGCTACAGGCACTGTCGTGTGTGGCAGTACGGAGTTGTTCTGGCACTTGGGGGGAGGGCTGGAGGGAGCAGTCAGCCTTCAAGTCGCAGCACTGGGGAGTGGAACTCATGGCAGCGCATCCAGTATTCAGATGAGCGTGTGTCCTGTGAGAGAAGCTGTAGAAGTTTTCAGCAGGTGTAAAGCGTGAGGCTAGGAGAGTTTCTACTTCAACATCGTCAGTGATGGAGAGCTCGGCCACCTAAAACAACTGAAAGATTGCTTCAAAATTGATACTGCCAGAGTTTCCAACTTCTGTGAAGCTTTTAGCTGTAGCTTATTGAGTGATCTTTGCTTACCATAGCAAACCAACTATTTTGTATGCTAGGTCAGTGCTGGGGTCATACATGGAACTTTGTGTTCTGTTGTTAATTGGCAAGTTCTGAATTTGTGTTGGTGCTTCTTAGGCCACTGTACTTCTGATTTCTTGATTAGTCTCCATATGTCTTAGAATAATAGTTACACTATATTAATGTAGTATACGCTGTCTTTTTTCTTGAATTGCACTGCAAAGTCTGAGTATGATGGGATTAGAAAAACTGTATTTTCTTTCAAACTTTCTGATTCTTTACAGGCATAAAAATTCTGATGAATCAAAATACATAGTCAGAGAAGTAGCAGAAATCTTGCTATGATACAGGACTGAGCTGATAATAAGACTTTGTTTAGCTATTGTACAAAAATAGGCAGTGTTCTTTCCATAAACTTGACTATCAACCCCCTTTTGTTAAAGAGAAATGAAGCTTCTGTTTCTGCTCCCGTTCTCTAGGGATTTCTGATAAATTCCAAACCAGAGAATGCATGTGAGCCTATAGCCCCACCACCTCTGAGAGACAACTCCTCTGGTGCTTTTATTGTGTTAATCCGAAGGCTGGAGTGCAACTTCGATGTCAAGGTAAGATTTGATTTCCCCCCACTGCCTGTTTCAAAGAGTTTACTGGTGCTTCAGAAAAATATCTATAGCTAACAGTGGAATAGATATTGATACAAAGGGGAGGGAGAATTTTATTGTCTCCAGACAGATAAAGCAGAGCTCACCAAGTCCAACCAATAACTTACCTATGACTAAACACCATTATGTCAACTACACCAGAGCACTGCGTGCCATGTCCAGTCTTTCATTAAACTCCTTCAGGGATGGAGACTCTAGCACCTCCCTGGGCAGCCCCTTCCAATGTTTTATCACCTTTTCCTCCTGATGTCCAGGCTGAACTTCTCTGGCACAGCTTAAGACTGTGTCCCCTTGTCTTACTGATGGTTGCCTGGGACAAGAGCAGTACCCCCACCTGGCTGCACCCTCCTGTTGGAGTTGTAGAGAGTGAGGTCACCCGTGAACCTCCTTTTCTCCAGGCTGATCCCCCAAGCTCCCTCAGCCACTCCTTGTGCTTCAGACCCTTCCCCAGCTCCATTCCCTTGTCTGGACATGCTCCAGCCACTTGCTCTTTAAGGCAATAGCATTGTTCTGCTCTTTGAAATATAGTCATTAGCAATATGGGAATCAGTGTTATTGGAATGGAACCCAAAAGTTTCTCAAGGTGCTCTAAGTGCTTTTTGCAGCTTGTGAGGAGTTTTTTATACTGTGGTGGATGCAGTAAAACCAATCTTCAAGATGAACAGTTGTGACTTAGCTAAGTTTACGCTGGTAATAGTCGCTGCAGTAAATGCCATTTACATGGACCTTGGGTTTTCCTTGTATTGACCAAAGGTGAATCTATATTAGAAGTGTAAATGGTACCCGGGATGTTAATAATTTTGTACCCGTAATTTTGCACTTCTTCTTGAGAAAGCTTCTTACACCTGGGCTTTCAGGTGAGATATTCCACATCTCTAAAGCACAAAAGAGATACTACTCATCTGACTTCATGAACTATCAAGTGGTAATCTCTAGATTACCAAAGTAAGTTAGTGCCTTTATTTTCAATTACAATCAAATACTTTTAACTATGCATAGAAAGTTTTAAATTCTGTTTTTAATATATATAGATAATCTGTCTGCAGACAATATTAAAATGACTTTCTAAAAGAATAACATAACTACACGAGTATTGAGAGTAATGATATGATTTTTTTTTGAAAGGTGACGCTTGGTTTATAAGTGCAAATTGGGTTCATATTAATCACTTTGTCAAAGTGCATCTTATCTGAGAAAGCACAGACAAGTTACTGTATTTGGAAGCAAGAGTCTTTCCAGTAAGTATTTTGTGTGGCTTACAGGTCTTAAATGCCCAGAGAGCTGGATACAAGGCAGCTATAGTTCACAATGTTGATTCTGATGACCTCATAAGCATGGGATCCAACGACAGTAAGTACAGGTATCACTTCTTCTCTCCTGTTTGAATATCATTTCACCCACTGGAAACAGCAGCACCAGCAAAAACCCCTCAAAATCTCAACAGCAAAACCACCACCACAAACAAACAAAAACCAAAACCAAACTAAACAAAAAACCCAGAGAAATCCTCCTGCTTTTAAGATTTGGTAACAGGAGATACTTGCATAAGAACAAATACACTGACTTGTGCCTTCTCTGAATGTTTATTTTGGTTTTCCTTCCAAATTTAGTTCAGGTGTTCTGGGCTAGATTTATATTACTGATGTGGAAAATAGGTGATGGGTTGTTAATTAAGTAGAAATATAGGAAAAGCAGAAAACTCGCATTTGGAAGGAAATCAAACTTTATAATATGACATTTTAGTATTCAGAATCATAGAATAATTTAGTTTGGAAAATACTTTTAAGATCATGAAGTTCACCCGTGGTAGTCGTTCCAGTTTGTTGTTGCACTGTTTGGTACGTCTTCCTGTTCTCTGGACAAATGGATTCTAGCATATCACGTGCACTTATTTTCAGTTTTTCACTTGGAAAAAGAATATTTACAGACCAATGCACCATTTACTATTTGGTTCTTGTGTTAGCTGTTCCAGTTTTAATCTTCATGGAGTGAATATGTTCAGAACATCTCGAAATCTAGTCAGAATGTTGGGTTTGTTCTGTGGTATGTGCTTTGTGTTTCTACTGCTTTCTTTGTGGCATTTCTTTATTTTGTCCAGTTTTTCAACTTGTTCAATATGGAATAAGAAAATAAATAGGTTCTTTTCCAGTGGAAATGCCACTGAGTAAAGTAGGAATGAACTTCGACGAACTAAATGGGAGCTGAGTAGCCCAGGCAATTACATGAAAGTGGGTTTAATGAATTCTCAACCCATGTGAATCTTATTTTCAGGTTTCACTGAGTAACCAAAACATAGAACAAGTCCACAACAAACACAGACCTCATAGTGTGAGGTGATGTTCAGCCACGTGTGCTTTTGCCTTGGGGAACCTGACTGCTTTGAGTTGGACTGAACTCAGGTTACTTTGGGTCTTAAATGTGGACTATTAGGGGGAAAATCAATGTAAAGTGAAGCTGAGGAGAAGGTTTTCTAGAATATGGGATTTATCTTTCAATAAGTTTTCATTTATTACTGCCTTCACTGGTAAACAGAGAAGACAACAGTTCATCCAGTTTCTTGAGGCTGAAATAAAGATGTGGGACTTGTTAATTTTCTTCTTTCTTCTTTTTGACCTTATCTAGCCACAGTTGTTTCCAGTATGTTTATTTATGTTTGGGGTGAGAAGGAGGGAAGACAGATTAATTAAAACTTATAGAACCAGATCACAAAATCATGTAAGTTGCCAGAAATTCTGGAAATCAATGGAACTATGTGACCTGCTTGAATCTCTGAGTAAAGAATGGTGTTCTGGTTAAAATTACAATCCTCTTTTGTCAACGTATTTTGGTTTTATGCTCCCTTTAACTATTCCATTAGGAATTTTGATTTTTCTACCTGCAGTAAATTCCCCTGAAATTGTGTAGGAAAAATAATAGTACTTTCATGAAGTAAAGCTGTAACATGCCCGTGCGTTGGTCTGTGTGTCACTGTGTTATATGCCTTCCTGTTGTGATAGTCTCATAATGTTCAGGTCGTGTATCTTGGGTACCCATCGATTGTCCATGTAATAATAGTTCTATTTTCCTGCTTTTTTTTATACAGTTGAGGTTTTAAAGAAGATTGACATTCCTTCTGTCTTTATTGGTGAGACGTCAGCTAATTCTCTTAAAGAGGAGTTTACTTACGAAAAAGGGTAGGTTAACTCACATGCAGCTCTGCTACTCCTTGCATTAGATCATTTTCTCTTTTGAATATTTATGGCTTTAAAATAGGATGTTATGATGACAGAGGTTATGGGTGTTCCAGGTGAAATCTTGTGCCTAAGAGCAACCTGCAATGCTTTAGTAAGTAAGAATTATTTCACTGTATCTTTTGGTAGTCAAATTATCATTCTGCTGTCAAAGCAGCCGTAAGGTGGTTTTCCTGGTTTCTTTAGATTTGATTGAGGTCAGTAAATAGTTTTAACTCAAAAACCAGTGTTTTATTCTTTTATTTAATTGGCTTTATATTGTGTGGGTATGGGCTGCATTTTCGATGTTGTTGTGCAACAACAGGTAGGATTCCTGTCGTGTGTCTAGTGACAATCTTGCGTTGTTTTTTTTAAAGTTGTATTTGTTTTGCAACTTGTTCATTAAATTCTCATTAACTTAGAAAGTGTTATCTCTTCCTCCTCACAGTGGCCATGTTGTGTTAATCCCAGAGTTCAGTCTTCCTTTGGAGTACTACTTAATACCTTTCCTAATAATAGTAGGGATCTGTCTTATTCTCATCGTCATTTTTATGGTAAGTTTCTTCTTGTAATAATATTTTTTTCTTTCAAATCATCAGGGAACCATCACACGCTGAATTTAAAGGAAGGTATACAGTAAAGGAAGATGAAGCTGTGTGTACTGCACATACCTGTACTATGCTTACCTGCAATCATTTAGTTTCTCAATAAAACAAACAGGTGCAGAATTTTGTCAAAGGGATATCAGGAGCCTTTTGGATGTTCTCCCTAGCACGTAACTGCTTATAGGAATTGTCCTCACTGCCAATCTTACGCTCCACAAGTGCTTGCTTTTTGGCCCCATACAGAGTGACCTGTCCTTGTGCTCTTGCACACCGAGAGCATATCCCTCCTTACCAAACTTCATAATCATTAGTCCCACTCTTGTGCAGTGCAGGGCTCACTGTTCTGTACTGCCCGTGTAGATGGGAGTGTGTGAGCACAGAGCCTCGCGGCACAGAGCATGGATCTCAGCACGTGCATTGCCTGTAGAGGTTCTCATCTTTTCTTGAAATGGTAAGATAGCGTAGCTATATATTATCTCAGGATACTTAGCATCCCATTTTTTGTAATCTGTGCCAAATTTATTATTTAACCTTTTAATAAAAAGAAAATAATGCATCAATTGTTCTGGAAACACTTAAAATATTTTTCTGCATTAGTATTTTTTGCGCTGCAAGTTACGTATTTCATTGACAATCCTGGGCATGTTTGGGACAATTGCAATTGCAGCAGCTCTCTGAAAACAAAGCAGAATGAAGACCTAGAGATTAATTTTTTTTTAGCAAAGCTTTTACTGCTGTCTTTCAGTGTTCTTCTGGACAAAACCACCCGTGAAAGCTAATTGTGTACACAGGATGATGGGTGAGCTGTTGAAAGGGTCAGGCTCAGGGACTTGCAGTGAAGGGGGTAACACCTGGCTGGTGGTTTGGGCATCAGTGGTGCTCATCAGGATTCAGCTTTACGGCGAGTTCTCTGTGGTGTTGCTGTCAGCAGCCTGGACAGAGGAGTTGAGTACACACTGAGTAAATTTGCCAAGGATACTAAACTAGGAGATGCTGATTCCCTTGCGTATAGAGAGGCCTTTACAGAGACATCTCAGTAGACTAGAGCACTGGACAATTAATTGGTGCAGTGAAATTGATCCCAGGGAGGTTCCAGGTTGGATTTGGTCCTCATTCTTTACTGATTCTGTCCCTGCTTCTTTGAGACAATCTTGTTTTTTAACTAGGAGATTCACGTGAGACTCTGATTGTTACTAAGGATCTGGATTACAGCAGAAAAACTGCAGTTTCTGCATACAGCTTATTGTTCAGCTGTGGTGAAAGAGTCTGAACGAACAGTTCAGATCCAAATATCCTTTGTTCATATGCTTGTCATCATATTTGAAAAAGAATGTCATATCACAGGTGCTAGATTTAGAAATTGAACAGAAATAGCATTAGGAACTACTAAGAAAATGGAAACAGAATCTTTGTTATAGTTATTTAGAGAGCTTGGTATTACTAGTTATTTAGTTATCTTCGTATAGGATAGCATAACGTGTAATGATGACTCAAAGTAAACCCTGTACTCCTCTCCACACTGCTGTTTTAGATAATATGAAAACAGTTCTGATGAATGTGGGAATAATCATCTAAAACAGCTGTATTATCTAAATCTCTGTAAGGAAAACTATTCACACTCACTGAATTGTTTTGCTGTGCAATATGCTTCCTGCTTTTCACAGGCCTCAGTAGAGGATTGCATCAATGGCCATTATTTTATGTAGTATGGACATACCTTTTTCTTTCTCTTTCCTCCCCAAAAAAACCTTGTGTACTCTCAGTTCCAAGTGCCATGTTTGTGGAGAACATCCTTTAGGCTTGTTTGGCTTCATCCTTGTGTTCAGGCAACAGAAGAGGTTATTCTGTGTTAGCTGGGGCTCCCTTTTGGCCAGCTTACTGCATAGCTTCATAAATCAGAACTTCTATTGTTTTTTTATTGGTTTAACATACTGTTCATGTTATCTTGTGTCTGTTTCCAGATAACAAAATTTGTTCAGGACAGACACAGAGCAAGAAGGAACCGGCTTAGGAAGGATCAGCTTAAGAAACTTCCCGTACATAAGTTTAAGAAAGGCAAGTGGATCATTCTTTGTCTAACTAATTGGACCCCTATTGTTTTTAGCACCAAAAACCCTCTAAATCAAAGACATACTAAGTTTCAGAGGTAATTTTGAATGCACTTGAGAGTAGAGTTTGGAGTGAAAGCATACAAAATGTTTGACTTGACCCTGTTCTCACTGAAACAGAGGAGTTCTAATACTTCTTTAATAGGAGCAGAGCAGACTGTGGCTGAGCATTAAAACATTGCTTAAAAAAAAATCAGTGCAGAAATTGCATGAAAGTTCCTCGTACTCCCATTACCAGTGACCACAGCAGCCCCTGTGTTGCAGTATTTCCTCTATTTGGAGCTGCCACCTCCAGTGCTGCATCCAGCTCTGGAATCATCAGCACAGGACAGATGTGGATCTGCTGGAGGGGATCCAGAGCAAGCCACGAATATGCTCTGAGAGCTGGAGCCCCTCTGCTCTGGAGCCAGGCTGGGAGAGCTGAGGGTGTTCATCTGGAGAAGGAAAGGCTCCAGGCAGTCCTTAGACCTCTCCCAGTGCCTGAAAAAATCTGTCTGATAAGCAAAGTGGAGACAGACCTTTTAACAGGGCCCGTTGCAATAAGACAAGGGGGGTGATGGTTTAAACTGAAAAGAGAGTGGGTTCAGACTAGATGAAAGGAAGAAATTTTTTACGATGAAGGTGGTGACACATTGGCACAGGTTGCCCAGAGAGCTTTATGGCTGCCCTGTCACTGCAACATTCCAAGGCCAAGCTGGATGAGGCTCAGAGCAACATAATGTAGTGAAAGGTGTCCCTGCTAACTGCAGGGTGGTGGAATAGATAACATTCCAGCTCAGTCTGTTAATGATTCTATAATTATTAGTCTGGAGACTGGTAAATATTGGTGACATATAAGTTGCCTGATATTGTAGAGTATAGAAACAGAACTATCCTGAGGGTGTAGTTTCTTTACCTTCCTAGAGGAGCGATCCTTTCAGTCAGTCACAAGACTTTTGTGAGGGCAAGAGCAATTCAAATTTAATACCAAGATACTTGCTGTTGCAAGCATCACTGTGGGGAATAGGGAATGCAGTAACAAAATATGCGCAGTTGGCTTTCTGCAAAGTTGTAATCAACAGGCCTCATTTTGAATAATGCCACAGAATGCAACATAGACTGTATAAAAATCTGTTTTCTACACTAAAAGAGTTTTGGGGCAGTTGTGTTGTGGTTCTCTACAAATAGTTTATGTTTTGGTCACACAAAAGTCAGTGGGAGTTGAGATCTCATGCGTGATGTCTTTATAACAAAAGTGAACACAGCAAAAAAGAGCAATTCACTGCACCTATAATATGATCGGTAGCAAATCTGAACGTTCGGAAGAAAATAGCTCAGATGTGAACTGGTGTTACCGAATTTATCCTCATAAATATATATTATTTCCAAGCTATCTTAACTTTACCCTAAAATGGAATCTAGGCCAAGACTGAAATGATTTTTAGATCTGAAATGCAATGAAATTGAAGAGTGTAGCCTTTTACTCCTGTAGAAAAGAAAATGTCATAAATTTAGGGAAGATAAGAATGCTGTGGGAGAGATGTTATCAAGAAATTAAAAATGAATGGACAAATTTTTTTCTACATTGAGAGTCAAAAGTTACAATTGTAATGAGTGATGAGGTATCTGATAAAGAATCCAGAATTTGGGTGTTGTAATATCCACAAGATTTAAAAAATAAAAGTGGTTTGTTAGGCATCAGTGTGAAAAAGGAGCTGAACTTCATGCAGTTGTCTTTGAACTTCTTTGTGTATACATGGGGCAAAAGCCCCAACATGTGACAAGAGCTGCAAGAGGGCATGTCATTTTATGTAAATGCATATTTTCAAGTATCATGTGTGTTGACTTTTTGTGTACATATATGCAGATACATATGGTTGAGCAATAGTGGGCAATGGGTGTGTCTCAATGACTTTTAAAGAGCTCTGTCACAGTAAGTGGAGTTCTGCAGTTTATTATGTATTCCTAAATTGATTATTTTTTTCCCTGAAAATGGGATTATAAGTGATCTAATTACGGTTCATTACTGACCCATCTGCGTGACTGCACAGTTCGTTATGGTCTAATAGGGAAAAGACAGCAGAAACTCTGACAAAGTCTTGGCTGTAGTTTTTCATTCTGCGTTGCTCAAAGCACACATACATGTGTGGATAGGAAATCCTGTATTTCTGAAAATATTCTTTTTTACTTATATGGGCCAAGTAGTTAGAAGATAATTTTGCTTACTAAATACCCTTCGTACACAGTTTATTTAAGCAAGATACTTTATTTTGCTGCTATGTCCATACTTCATTTTTTCATTATTCTTTTGGTGGCTCTGAATTAGCTTCTAAATTAGAGTAATGGGAATTTGAGAAAAAGATACCTGAAAAGTGTCCCTTTTAGAAATTAAATTAGATCTTGAGGGGCATGTGGTCATGGAGCTGAAACAGCTTGGCAACTAGTCCAGGAGAAAGAAATCCTTATATGCCTGGGAGGGCCAGTGTCCCTGGTCTCGGCTGCTGTGTGGATCTGCCTCCCTTTGCCAAGCCACAGGGAGAGCAGGCACCTGGGAACAGCACTGGTGGATTGCAGGTGTGATGGTCTGTGGGAGGTGGGGAGTAGGTGGGCTGCAGTGGCTGGACACTGCGGCCGCTGCTGGAGCAACAGGCCAAGGGTTTATTGCACATTGCTCTGTGCTGAGGGCCAGGGCCGCAGTGTTGGCGGGAGTGGGAGAAATACCTGTGGTGGCAGGAAACTTTACGTGTACATACCTGTCCTAGACATGAGTGTGAAGTTCCACTGCTGTGTCATTTTCTTTTGAGGGTGCTGCTGTTCTTGGCCAGGGGATGCCCTGTGGAGATGAGCCTGCTTGAGAGTAGCTATCACTTTCCAGCTCTGTTCTTTGGATCCCCTCAGAGTACTGCAGGATGTATCTGGGGTGTCCATGCTTGGGCAAGGTGGGCCACACCCCCTCTTTTCCCTGAGGCACTGTCCTTGGTGCTTTCCCTTCCCGCACAGTGTGTAACCAGGGCACAGGCACCCAGCACCACGTGTTGGGCAGTGACTGCCCATGTGATGAGATGGACTAACATGAAGTGCAGCACTTGAACCTGTGAACGTCCGGTCCCTCAACCAGACGTGTCTGTAAAGTGATGGCAAAGCTGCTGCCACATGTGCCTGTGGCCATGTGATGGGTACAGACGGCCTGGGCCAGGCTGGTTGTTTTCAGTTGCAGTCGTTTGTGCATCTGAAGAACCCTTCATGGTCAGGGGAGCATGCAGCAGGAGCAAGTGGCTGCCTGAAGGGAGACGGTGCAGTGCTGGACAGTGATAGGACAGTCAGGTTCCGTTGTGTGAATACAGTGCTCATGGTGTAATCGGAGAAGTACCCTCAGGAGACAGAAAGTAGCAGCACCGGATGGGTCTAAATTCAAGAGGTGTATGAAAGAAGAGTTCACCAACTTTTGCAGATGTTAAGGAAACTTCCCTGTCTGACCATTCAGATGCAACTCTAGGAGTCCATTTCCATCTCCTTCCAGATGCTGTTCTCTTAGGAATTCGTGTCACACATCTAAAGCCTTGATGTAAAACTAGATTGAGGGAAAAGGGGAGGTTTGTCCCGTTACCAGGATAGCTGGCTGAGCGTCCCGAAAGGCTGGGTCAGAGTATCGCTGCTCCAGTGGGCAAGTTTTGTTTTCACTTCCAACCTGATGATTCCTGATTGGATGATGTCCTTCCCTGGAGAGAGACAATCCACGTCTGTTGAGGAAGAGGGTTTAAGAACTAAACTGTGGAATTTCATTTGTTCTCTCACTGTGTTGTTCTGCTTGCTGCTGTTTGGTCTCAAAACTTTGATAGGAAGCAGTGTATGAGTTCCTTACTTTTCTCTGCTTGTGTGCAGCTTTTGCTTTACCCATTGAACTATCTTTTTCTCAAAACTTTTCTCACTTCTCTCCTTCTACCCCTTTTTTTTGGTTTGGGGAGAGCGAGTGGCTGGGCTGAAGCCACTGCAGGACTGGAGCAGCTTTGAAGGCCATTGTCTTCAGGAAAAGAGAGCCATGGGAACTGCTGGAAGGAGCATGTTGTAAAACCCTTGACCAAAAAATTGAAATGGGAATGCATTAACCTCTAAAAAGAGTCTCTCCTTTGTTTGTATAACATACCACACCAGCATACACTGTGTCAGTACTGTCGGTGCTGTGTATCCTGTTTGTGATGTTTGAGTTACAAAACACTGAACTTCTTCCTGTGGCCGGACTGTCACTCTTGACTATTATTCTTCTTTTTTATCCAGTTTTCTTCGTTGCTATTTTTCTGCCTTAAATTTTGTCAATAATGTATTAAAACCTGTATATTAAAGTAAATGCTATATTTTAAATCCTTTTATCTTACTATCAATAAGCATGAAAAAATATTGTAGAAAATATTGTAGAAAAAAATACTCACACATTTTAAAATATTTTTATTAAGCTTAAGTGGATGAGCTCTGGTCCCAGAGATGTGAAAAGTTCAGCAGTAGCTCTGCAGCTGGCAGGAGCTGCCCTGCATGGGCAGGGGGAAGTGGCGGTTCCTTCAGCCTGAGGAACAAGCCAGGAGAGCCTGTGTGTGTCAGGAGGGTCTGCTGCAACTCCTTTAAAGTTAAACTGATTCTCAATTATGTGCTGTAGGAGATGAATACGATGTGTGTGCCATCTGTCTGGATGAATATGAGGATGGAGACAAGCTCAGGATCCTTCCATGCTCTCATGGTAAGTAGCTGTATCTTAGGTTTGAATTTAGATCAAAACAGCTTTCCAAAACACTGTCCAAAACCCACAGGGAATATGTTTAGTGAGTGATTTATAAAATTTATTTTTGCTAATATTCAAGAATGAATGTACAAAGGGGAAAAAGTGAAAGCTTGCTTTATCTTTTTAAAAGCTAAAATGCTAGCATTCCCATGTATTTTTCCTTGGATGTAAACATGAAAGAAAATCTGGGCTTGATGCTGTCCCCTAAATACCTGTATTCATTGTAATACTTTCTACATCTAAAAAACCAGACTTTCACTTTCCCCAAAACAAATAAACCACAAAATTGAGCTCTTGGTGACCTGGAGGTGCACCTGAAGGGATGGGTCTGTCCTGGAGTCTGCAGCCATGCACACCACTGCCTGACTGCAGTTGGAAGTCAGTGAAATATTTTCCCTGTGACAGTCTCTCTCAAGTCCAGCCAACACTGCAGAGGTGTTACAGCCTTCTGTACCCAGCCAGCACAGCAGGTGATAGGCTGAGCTTTTTAGAACCTGTCATAAAACCAATTTCAAACTAGGCTGACAAACAAGGAGTTCTCAGAAGAGAAAGAACAGGTCTGTGGCATCTCTCGCAGTGACTGCAGAGGTAACTTAACTTGAACACCACCAATCACCACCATCAGTGCGTGTGCAGAACATGTTGCCAGTGTGCTTGACCAGGTCCTAAACAGGACATTGCTGGCCTGTGCAAATATGAGCTCTTTGCCAATTAGAAGTCTCTTACGAAGAAGAGCTGACTTTTTAATACCGTAAGACACGTAAATACTTTTTTTAAACACAGCCAGTCTAGTTGCAGTGCCAATTGCAGACCTAATTTAAGATCCACAAAATCGTGCTGTAATGTCATTGAACAGTGAGGTGCTTTGATACGTGTTGGTGTGGAGGTGAGAGGCAATGTGAGGATGATGACGGTGGGCATGCCTGCTGCAAAGTGGATGGAATGGCTCAAAAAGCTTTAAAGTTTGTTGTCAAATGTGGCCTGTTGTACTACTGCTTTCATTCACTTAGGAGAGAGCACAGGTATTCATTGCATATACTCACGTGACTGAGATCCTAATCCATCAGGTGTTTTGTACAGGCTACGTGCCAAGAAATTTGGCACTAAAATTCTCTGTGTGACTTACAAGCTAAAATTCTCCTGTGTCACTGAAGAGTAACACGGTTTAGCAGGTTTCCCTGTCCTTTTCACTGTGCTAATGATGTCCTTGTATTTTGTTTTCTAACAGCCTATCACTGCAAGTGTGTGGACCCGTGGCTGACAAAAACAAAAAAAACCTGCCCTGTGTGTAAGCAGAAAGTGGTCCCTTCCCAGGGGGACTCTGACTCAGAGACAGACAGCAGCCAAGAGGAGAACGAAGTGTCTGAGAACACTCCTCTGCTCAGACCTTTGGCCTCGGTCAGCACGCAGTCCTTCGGGGCTCTGTCAGAGTCCCATTCCCATCAGAACATGACCGAGTCCTCGGAGTACGAGGAGGATGACAATGACAATGTTGATAGCAGTGATGCGGAAAATGGGATAAATGAAGAAAGTGTAGTGGTTCAGCTGCAGCCCAATGAGGACAGGGAGTACAGAGTGGCAAACACTGTCTGAGACTACTAATGACCCATAGGTGTATGAACAAAAGGGTTCTTAAGGCTATTTACAAACCTTGCATAGGGAATCTTTTAATCTGTAATCTATTTGGTTTCTTTGATAGGAGCAGCAGTTCATGTAGTAGTACTCTGGTTAAATCATTACAGGTAGATTTATTTTTGATTCAGGTATTCAGTCACACATTCTGTCTTCTCAAACTGGACTTCACAATGCTAATGAATAATGTTAATAGTTTGTATCAATAGAAATATCACAGAGACTCTAAATGTCTCTAGTTGAAATGGGATTTCTCTGGAAGTACTTTTATTTCTATTTTGTAGCTACAACTGGGTCATCCTGAGAGCAATATTTATTACATGTAGATATGTGTTACCCCTTAGGCCCAACAAAAACTGTATTTGCATGTTTGTATAGTTTTCCTAAAAATTGTCACCACTGCTGAAAGGAAAATCATAGAACAGATCAATATTCTATGTGCTGGTATGTCAAAACAAAGCAGGTAAAAATTCCACTTTTATCTCAAAGCAGTGATTCCAAATAATCCTTTGGAGTTTGCCATGGTAGCTGAGTTTAAGCAATTCCACTGAGCAATTCCCAGGATGAGGAAGCTTAGAATATATGTTTAGTGTTGAGCAATTCACAAGGTCAGGTCCACCATAAGCACATTAATTGTCCCTCCTTGCTACTACTTCGTTGTCTGGTTTCCAGTGAGGGAAGTGGGGGTTGGGAGACAACCGAGACAGAGGTTTTGTTCCACATAGAAAAAGAAGTTTAGGTAAGTATTATATTGATCCTTGGCTCATATACCTCTAACTAAGAGCATTTTATGCTGCATTAGTATGCTAAACTGTATATAAAAATTGTTCTTTTCAAATACCTGATTTGAAAACAAGTGCTTATACCTGTCTCACAGAACTCAGTACTTACCAGTGTATCACAAAAAAGGTAGATTCTATATAATACCTCTGTAACTATGTAGAAAGTAAAACCATGCATATACTCAAATGGAGATTTTTTATATGGCCTTGACTAAGGAAAGCTTGAAAGAATGTTAATAAACATGTTTTCCACTTTAAATATCAAAAGCAGTTTATTGAACTTTTGCATCACTTGAGACCTTGAGTACTCGCCTACATTAGTGAGGTTGAAGTGCTTTTGAAGATGAAGAACATGGAACTGTTGGGATCTCTGAGCACACGGTTCCTGGATCATACTGTGAATCACAGTACCAGGAGTTGCACTGACCAGTGCTGTGTGCAGGGGGTCCGAGTTATGCAGAAAACCTTCATTTTTGTTCACTCTAGCTTCAGGAGGAGTTTGGACGGGCCAGAGTCTGTACATGCAGTTTGCCTGGGGGAGCGTGAAGGAGGACCAGGGAGCTCTGAGCAGTTCCTACCCAGCTGGCAGTGCCTGCAGAGCCACAGCCCCGGTGCTGGAACCCTGGACAGGCGATGGCAGGCCAGGTGGTCCCAGACGTGATTTCTGACCTAACGCTCCATGCAGCCGCACACCCTGCAGTGCAGATCTGTTTTCTGGGCCTGGCTGAGAGCAGGGAAAGTTTATTTTGCACAATGAGGCACAGTAAAAGGATCATAACGAAAGGATGATTCATCTCCACACCACTGCTGCCAGCAGCCACGGGGTAATGACAGCCAGTGTAGTGGTATATTTTCACCAGGCAGAATTGCCCTTCAGCATGCCTATGTCTAGGTGAGTCCAGAGGGGGAAATGATTTCTGAAAATGTAATTACTAAGCTGAAAGATGTTTCTTAAAATAGGTCCCTGCTGTTGCTCTGTGTGTGTTTATTCATTACTGTAATCCAGGCACCCCAAAATCTGGACTTCTGGAACCATGAGCTGACCTAAACTTTGTAATATGCTCTTACATAATTCTAGTGCCTGCAGTCAGGTTTTGCTAGGAAAATTCACCAACAAATGCACTTGATAATTTGAACACCACCTAATTCTCAACCAAGCAGAAGTGTACAGGTGCCATACACCCACTCAGGAGAGGGGAATTGGTCAGAAAGGAACAATGTCACACTACGGAATGTGATGACAAGTACCTGCTGTGTGCTGCCAGCAGCTGCTCTGCCTCTGAGGTGCTGCTACGGTCAATTCCATCCACTCTGGCCTTACCACAGAAGCAGCTTTGAGAATGTGCTACCCTCATCCTCTTAGCCAGGGAGAAACAAAGTTCTGCAGTCAAAAGGTGAGTGGAACTTCATGTTCAGACACTGAGCACAGCTTCACATGTGTGTTATGGGGGAAGCAGATTTGGATCCTCTGTACCAGTCACTAGTGAGCAGGAATTTGCTCTGTGCTCTGGGTGTGTTGGTCTGTTCTAACTTTGGCACGGGGAGATCCAGTTCAGACACAGAGCCACTTGGCAGTGGGAGAATATGAACACTATATATAGGAAGGTTTTAGTTAGACCCAGATCTGGTGCCAAGCAGAGGAGCAGGTGCAGCTGACATTGATGATGAAGGTGTGGGGGAAGGAGGGGAGAACAAAGGCATTTTCAGGTCCTGTCCAGAAGCACATGACTAGTTTTGAGAGCCCAAGAATGTAGTCTTTCTACAGATTCACCTCCTGTGATCTGGGCTTGGCTGTCCTCCCACCCCACAAGCTCCAGGGCTCACCATCACATCCCATTGGGCCTGTGTTTTTAGGAGTTCTCAGCAGAAGTAGCAAATACAGGTGCAATCCTTTAAGGTAATGGAGACTTTGAATCTGCCCCTTCCCTGGATGAGGGGAGCACAATCCCACCCTGGGTGTACTGACCTGCGCAGGCCACCACAGACTCTTGCCCCGTCCTATGTGGAGTCTCCTTCAGCTTGTTTCAGGAGGGGTATATTGGGCACTCAGAGGGCAGGGGAAGCCCGCACCAGAGAGCTGGATAAATGCGGAATTAAGAGATGAGAAATAATCTCCTAATTTACGATCTACCCCAAAGACTGCCTGCCTTTTGACTGGAGTCCTATTATCACACTAATCATACTATCATACTGCTGCTGTCCTGCAAAACTTCAACTGCACTCAGACCTCCTGTTAAGTGTGGCCAGCCATGCACTGAAGGGCCTCAGAGGATTCCTGGATGTGGGAGGGAAAAATTACCAACAGTCTGGTTTTGTTTGGTTGGAATAAATTTATTTCATCTGTCTGTAAACAAGGTGTTTTTAATAGTTATGGCATTTTTTGAAATGCATATTAAATCAGATGAGTTAGACTGTATCCCAGATGTAACAAAGTGCAGGGAAAGAAATGGACAAATCAGCAACAAGAATTTGTTTAAATCTGTACATTATCCACAAGGCCCAACAATAGAAGCAAATACTAGAATGTCCCTAAGGTAGTGCCAGTCAAAAGAAACCCTCAGAGTCAGTTAAAATCCATCTCACAATAGCAACAGTTCATTTTTTTTTTAACAATAGTATGGCACAGAATACATATTAAAAAATTCATCACAAGACAGCCAAGTCAGTTATTCCAACCACTACCATCTCCCATTTATTCTTTAGTATACAGAGTTCTGCAGTTCTTGCAATGGACATACAGGTCAGAACCGTGCCTGAACTGAGTTTGGTTACAGACATTTCAGATGACTCGTGCACAAGGCAGCTCACTCCATCATTTCTGCAGCAAGGGTGTGACAGGCCAGATGAAGATTTTTTAAATTTGAAATGGTATTTTGACAGTTTAGCTTACAAACTACCGACCTTCATCCAAACAGTGGCTTCAGAGCAGCCAAACTCTGCACCACTGAGTGATCCGGCAGAAAGACTGAAGCCAGTCAGAGCTCCCAGGGTAGCTGAAGGTGGCAGTTTTCCACAATGACATTGCAGTTTCATATTAAAAAACAAAAACAACTCCCCCCACCCCCCGACCCCCAAGCTGCAAATTAAAATTGGTCCTATGAGAAACTGAAACCAGACACACTCCAGCTGGTTATGCCAGGCTAGCTAGTGGCCACAGTGGCAGCCTTGCACAAGTCAACTACAGAACAGGAGCTGGCAAAAAAAAAAAAGTGCCTGAGCTATTGTAATGATGGAATGTCTGGGGAGTCCCTAGGATGGTGGCTTAAGGTCATGGGAGGAAGTGCATCTGTACCCTTTCATAGTTTTGTGATTGCACTTGTAAAGCAGTACAACCTTCAGACATCATCAAGAAAATGTAAGAGACTTAAGCCTACAGTGAAGTGCAATGACAAAACTAATGTGACATTAATAGCTTTTGAGTGGCAAATTGGTTAAACAAACCAGGCACTATAAAAATGGGTGTAAGCAAACACAGGGGTTTAAAAAACAGAAACAAAGAGAGGGACAGAAGTGAAGATATGCACGCACTTTTTTCCTCCCAACCATGCTCTGTGAAAGGAAGACTAGTGAGCTGTGACTTGCTCAAAGTGCTGAAGAGGCATTGATCAAATTAGATTGTACAATCGGCACCTTGTTTAGTATCTTGGTTTAGTTGTCAATATCACACTAATTGCTAAGACAAAGCAGAGCCTACACTTGGCATGTTCCCCTCCCGAGTTTCAAGTTATCATGCATATCGTTGTAGTGGTGGTGCCAGACGGGCTCGGTTACCTACAGTGGTTACACAGATGAACAAGGGGGAACTGGAGTTATGACAGTAGGAAATGGGTAAATAAAAAACCACAAACTACCATCTACGGTCTGGTAGCACTGAGCACAAGCGGGTGGTGGTGCAGACAACTGCTAGGTGGATGGGGAGAGGCTGCTCAGACATCAGACCTCCTCAGGTATAAAGCCAGTTCATATGCTTTCTTGTTGAGTGTCCCTCCATGGACACCTTCCTTTCCCATGACTATAACCAATGCTGGAGTACACAAGGAAACAAAACAAATGAAAAGAATTAAAGGGAAAAAAAAAAAAGAACACCTTTCCCCACCAACAAAGGGATACAAAGGAGACACAGGTTCATACCCCATCACCCTGCATTGCTAGTAAAGTTTCCAGAATGTAAGGTTTAAAGCTCACCGCCAGGAAAGTTTAATAGCAATCTTCCCCTAATACTTAACAGTCTGCCTAACAACTAGAACCCAGAGTCTCTCAAGTATTTTGCCATTGAGTATGCCTTCTTATTCAATCCGCCTCCATGGACCCCTTCTTTGCCCATTACAAAGACCAAGACTGAAAGAGAAAAGAAAAAAAGTTTTTAGAAGAGTTAGACATGGAAATAATGCAAGTTTTAGGCAGTGCAATAAACACCCTCAAATTCAAGATTTAGTATTTGGGTATTAAGCTAGTTTAATAGTTTTGTTAAAACACAGAAGTAGGCAGGGCTACAAGCTATCCTTAGGGATTTTATCTAACTATGGAAGTTGTAAGAGTTCATTGCTAAGAAAAATGCCACCAGCTATCAAAAAAGCATTACAGTGTCTCTCACCATCAGTTATCACCCAGCAAGGAAATCCTTGCTGCAGTTTAAATACCTGTGGGGGCAGGGGTGCAGGGTGTGCACAAGTGTGACAGGAGAAAATTCCCATGATCTGTGCTGCAGCAGTCACTGCTGGTATAGGAACCAGAGTAACTGCCCCGATGCTGGTAAAAAACCCCAAAGGGTGAGTTGAGCTGAGATTTCCATGCAAAACCACAACTATAAACCACTGTTTTTACGTAAGACAAAATGCAGGGACAACTGTCATGCTGAGGCTCTCCTCACTCCCCCAGTCCCAGCAAGATGTCCCATATTGTCTGCTGAAAGGAACACTGGAGGCTCCTCACCAGCAACTGCCACTGTGAGCTGCTGTCAGATGTCCCCCAGCAGGGAGAGGGACACGATGAGCACTGGGCTGCCACAGGCCAGGGACCGTTTGCCAAGCTGGGAATGCTGCAGCCAGTCTGCCTACACGTGATCATACATATGGCCTCAAGTTGCACCAGGGAAGGTTTAGGTTGGTTATCAGGAAAATTTCTTCACCAAAAGGGTTGTCCAGCCTGGGCACAGGCTACCCTGAGCAGTGGTTGAGTCCCCATCCCTGGAGGGATTTAAAAGCCATGTGGTTGTAGCACTTGAGGACGTGGACCAGTGGTGGCCTTGGCAGCACTGGGAGAATGGTTGGACTCTGTCATCTTGGAGGGCTTTTCCAACCTTAATGACTCTGTGATTCCATTTCCATGACAATTTGCTCATAAAAGCTTAAGACAGTTCTCACGGGCAGAACTCTGCTTGTTTCACTTCAGCGCTGCCAACCCTCTTCCTGCATCCCTGCCCTGGGCTTTAGCCTACAGACACCTGCTCTGCCTTTGGTTTTACACCTATAAGCAAAAGTCTTGTCACTCATGAACCTGTTCCACAGCCAGCCCAAAAATGCTAGCCCAGGTGTTCCCAACACAAGGCACACCACTCCCAGCCAGTATTTTATATCCCAGATAAGTGCCTGCCCCATAATAGGTTTTACTGGAAGTTAAATGAAGAGCACAAGGAGCAGGCGTGTGAGCATGAAGCACATTTCTCAGTGGTACCAAACTGCATGGGCTTTTTTTGCCTGGACAGACTTCAGCAGGCTCAATAGCAAATGCAAGACGTGTTAGTATAGAACTCTTTAAGTAGGAGCAGCTCATACATGAGATTCACATCTTTGCAGAAAAAACTTTCCATCAAGCAATTTACAGTGAGAAAGCTGCAGCCGCTGCCTGTCATTAACAGACCCCTCCTGAGCTTCAGGTATCAAGTGATGGAATACCAGCTAAACCTACTTGGAGCTGCCGGCTTTTTACTGTGTGTCAGAGACTTGTTACCCATTGCACAGCCTGGTGCCAGTCTGGGATGCAGGTGGGAACGGGGATGAGTGTAATTCCCAGTCAGAACTCAGCTAGAGCACTGCCATCCACTCCCTTGCATCACTTCCCAAAATTAGCCATTAAATACAGGAGTCTGGTTTTTTTAATAGCTGGAGTCTATGCTTAGGGTCACATTCCTAATTTAGCAATCTGAAGGTAGAGAAAAGGGTGCTTACCTCGTCCAGCTCTGCCTACAGCAACATTATATGTCGGCTCACCACCTTGACTCTTTGTCCTGATGTCCATTGTGCAGTCACCATCGACATACAGGCTATCTCTGATCACAGAGCACTTCTTTGCACCAAGGGTCAGACCATTGGTGAAGAAACCCTCTCGGTCTTTTCCTACAATCATATCTATTTCTCCTGGCTGCCAAAGGAAAGAGCTCAGAGTTAGCACGGCAGGGTTTTATTGCTGTAATTTCTATTTAGAACCAGTCCTGTCTCGTGTGGAGAGGCCGAGGCCGTGATTTCCCCTCGCTCCCCGCAGGAAGTGCTCCAGAACACAGGGCTTTGTTAGGCGCAGTCTGCGCTGCTCCGCGGTCGCTGCGCGCGGGGGAGCCTCTGCCTCGGCGATTCCGGGCCCGGGCCCGTTAAACGGCGCCGGGCGTTCGCCGGAGACTGACCCCGGGCTGGCGCGGACTCTGTCCGCACCTGTCCCGGGAGATCAGCCCGGGGCCTGCCCGCGCCCGCGGCATCAGCCGGGCTCCGGCCCGCCCG
>VYXC01008357.1:227277-276224 GCA_013397175.1 Platysteira castanea
GCGGACGCGGCTGCCGGGGCTCGGGGAACGGCGCTGCCTGCGCGAAAGGCGGTCCCCGGGGCAACCCAGGGGCATCGCGGCTGTGCTGCTGGGGCAGAGCGGTGCCCGCTCCTGGGAATGCACAGGAGGTCCGGCGCCCCATCCTTCCCGTGCCCCCGCTCCGCTGTGCCGCTACGGCCCCAGTGCAGTCGCTGCATTTGTGTTGTTTAAATGCAGTGCAGTCGCTGCATTTGTGTTGTTTCTCTATCTCATGCCTGCCTTTGTGCCCCTCGGAGAGTGGCTGGCCCCTGCCTGCCTCGCCCCTGCCTTCCATCCTCCCGGACCTCAACGGTGCGTCCCTGTCTCACGCACCAGCATCTCTTACATTTTATTTCTGCGAGGGGTTGTAACTGGCGATTTTGGGGTTTATTGTTCCAGGTTCCACCAAGTCTCTATTGCAATAATTTAGTTCCACATTCCTTTACAACACCCGAGACTGGTGCCAGTGGTTGCTGCACTGATACTGGGCCCTGGGCAGGATGGCTTGGCTGCTCCAAGGCTGTCCTGGGTTGCAGGAGTGTTCACCAGCATCTTTAAGGGAATGTCTGGGGCAATTGCTCTGTTTTCCTTAACACTGAAATTGGTGGGGGGATCATCTTGCTTTTGAGCAGGGTGGGTTTACTTTACTGGGTGACTGCTGTGATTCTTGGGGCAATGGAGACTGGTGGGATGCGGCGTGGCTGTCTGTGTCAATAGCTTTGTGGCTATAATTCAAGAAGTTAGATCTCATACCGGAATATGCCAAGGCATAGTATACAATAAATGAATCTGCCTTTTCTTGACCTTTCTTCTACCTTTCCCTTTACCCTTCTTTTCCCTTACCTTAAGTCCCCAGGTATTTATAATGGATATCCCTACAGCACACTTCAGGGTTTCTTAGTCCTTTAACAACCTAGTTCTGTTGTCATGGGATTGAGTGTTGTTTTGTACTAATTGCTTGGATTACTAGGTACTTGGAAAAGAGCTCATTTGCATCTTTTACCTTGATTCCATAAAAGTTTCTTTCTCTATTTTATTTTCACAGTGCCTTTACCCCTCTGAATTTGGACAGCATCATCCATGTATCCCAGATATAGTCTCATGTCACTGTATCTACCAATGAGTTACAGTCTTTAAAGTTGCTTTCAGCTTTTAAAATAGCTAAAGTTTTTTGTGAAGTTTGGCTTGCCTTCATCATCCTGCCTCCAGAGATTCCTTCCATGGGAAGGAGAAAAGGTTCTCTTCTGTCTGAAGGTGCCACTGAGGGTCACTTCTCTATTTAATGCTGGCCTGTAGGAGGTCCAAGTTAAACATTCTTACTGGCACAAAATGGAATGCATCCATCGGAAATGAATGGGAGGCTGCTGGGCCCACTAGTTTTAGAGTTCAACCAAAATGTGTTTGATTTTTTTATTGATTGTCTTCAAGTTGCAGTAAGGATTCCAAATTGTGTTACTTTAATAAGCGGATTTAATCGATACAGAGACAGATGTCTTGTGACCTAGGGCCAGGCCTTGAGGATTTTGGAGCTGCTTATTTGCTATGATAGCATCATTATCCTTTGATTAATGAGAGGTGGGCTTCTCTTGGACAGCAGGCTGCTTGTACAAGCATGCAGGTATCTCACAGAAGAACCTGTGGGTCTCCAGGACTTTAGCCAAAGGCTATGCCCCTCTTGCCTGAAGGGATCTCACCTCCTCACATGTGCCTGCCCTCCAACACTTCGGTCCATCCCCTCTGCCCAAGGAGCATCTGTGCCTCCCCGAGCCCTTGCAGCCCAGCATCTGGTGCTGCTTCACGGGAGGCAGGGACCCCGTGGTCACTGCCAGCCCAGAGCTGGGCCAGGGCGTGGGGGGCAGCTGCTGCTTGCCCAGAATCCAGAGCCACGCTAGGTCGATGTGTGGTGGTTCACTGCTTTTCCTCTCTGACAAGCGTCTCACCTGTGTGTCAGAGTGAGGAGCGGGCCAGGTGATATCGCTGCTGCCTCTCGGGGAATGTCGCCTGTTGTGACAGCTGCACAGCCCGGGTGATCCGTGCTGTGAGGGCTGTTGTGGTGCGCAGGCCGTGTGAGCGATACAGGGAACACAGACATCTGCTTTTAGTGATTTAAATTGGAAATAACTGCATGGAAGTCTGGGATCTCCTTAACATAAATGGTTGGATCAGAGTAGAGGATTTTGCATCTGCTTGGTAGCTCAGCTTCTAGTCACGTTATTTGTGAACTAACTCTAGTAATATATTTAGAAAGTGAAGTCTAAATTGGGTTGCTGTTATTTAATGTTACAAAGCTACCAGGTAGCTTGTATAATTTGCAGATTCAGCAGTCACCAGTGGTGTTTCTGAAAATCATGATCCTTTAATTTTATTTTCACTCTTAGGTGCCTCATTTGGTTGTGTTCTGTGTTATACAATCGTTATAATACTGTTTGTGTAGGCACTACTGCAGCAACACCTTTGAGACTGTTGGATTTGAGAAAATGAGGGTGTGCTCTGTATGTTAAAGATGTGAGAGGGTTGTTGGGATTTTTTTGCTATGAGAGTTAATTGGAATTTGAGACATTTCTGAAGTGAAATATTTATATATGTATAAAAATATCCTTGTTAAAATGGATAGATGTAGTGGGTCATTTCAACATCAGTGCCTAGACTGACATGAAATGGACTGATTGTAACCTATACCCATATGGTAAATAGTTGTGAAATCATGATTTCTTGCATTTTAGTCTCTTCCTCCTTTTCACCTGGTCGTTGCTCTTTCTGGAAATTAATTGTACACTACAGCCACAGTTTGGTAGGATTTTGTGCAGCTTGTAACAATTACTGGTCTTTTGCTTCAGTTCAGAACTTTGTCTAAAATTGATGTTGGATCACATCTAAGAAAAATAATCATTTGGAAGTACCAGCTGCACTTAACCCGAGTGTGCTCACTATTTACAGCTTTGTGAGAAACTTGACTGCTTTTATATTAACAGAAAAATTGAAATTGGCCAAAGACTTGAAGGAGGGTTATGTTTTGTGAGTAATGTAAGTTGGGTAACTTACATTAGTAAGCAAAGTAACCCAATGTGAGTTGGGTTTTTCTGTCAGGCCGTGTAGCTACCAGAACTGCTGCTGTGCTTGGAATGATGAGGCAGCCAAATTCAGGACTTCTTACAATAGGATTGTTTAGGTTGGGAAAGATCTCTGAGATCATTTAGTCCAACCATTATGATGTCGCAGGTTCTAGCTGTTTTTCACCGAATTGGTGTTTTTCACCATTTGGAGATTGCTGTAACCAGCACTGACGTGCAGTGCAGGCAGGAGGGCAGTGAACCACCAGCAGAATGCAGCTTCTTTGTGGAGATGAACTTCCCAGAGCCAGGGCCCCGGGGCTGCGCTGCCCGGCGCCGGCAGCCGGTGCCCGTGGGCGCTGCTCTGGTGACCTCCCCTGCTGCCCACACTGCTGCTTCCTGTGGCGGGCTGCCTCTCACCACAAGTGCTTCCAGAAGTGCACAGGGAAACACCAGTTGCAAGTGCTCGGAGTCAGCGGATCCGCTGCTGCTGTGGCAGCCGGGAGCAGTCTGTGTCAGCCTGGCGAGGGTCGCACTGGGCACGTCCTCCCGCAGCCACCCCAGGGGCTGGGCTGGAGCCCCAGGAAGCCTCCAGAGACTGGGGTGAGCGTTACCTAGAAACAAATTATGAAAATTACATATTAATGTGTGGAAAACTTGAAACTAGGTTTGAAAAATATGGTAATTCAAAATGCAGCAGTCATTACGACCAGAGTGCAGAGTTTTATTGCACAGCTACTGTGCATGAGGAAGGTCCTGTCCCATGCCAGCATAGCTGTGGCTGCACTGCAGAGAGCTTTGTACAATGGCACTTAAACCATCCCGAAAGTTCTGAAAAAAAGTGCTTTTCTGGTGTATCTTGCATTGTTTGGAACAATGGTTTAACTCCATGTTAAGTCTTCATGGTGAAAGTTTCATCTCCTT
The DNA here is from genome assembly GCA_013397175.1 of Platysteira castanea. NCBI lineage: Eukaryota > Metazoa > Chordata > Aves > Passeriformes > Platysteira > Platysteira castanea. Next base: position 231,270 of record VYXC01008357.1, read on the forward strand.
AGAGGATTTTGGCCTCGTATGGTTTTACCAATAAGATAGCTCAGCCAAACCTTTGTCTTCCTAATGATCAGTTATGTAAGCAGTTCTGAAGGGTTTCCGTTGCTTCTTCTTTATTTAACCATCAAGTTCAAACAGAAAAAACCTAAAATGTAACTCTGGAAATCAGATGCAAGCATAGGGATATGGCTGTGTCAGATAAGAGTATGAAATTGCTTCCATTTCGGTGGCTTCCAGAAGTACTTAAAATAGGAGGAAGGACAGTTCTTTGTGGATGTGATTTACAGCTGGCCAAAGCACTAAAGAAGATGTCTAAAGTCATGGAACTTTGCTCAGCTTTAGGATTTTTAAGGTGAATTCTTGATCTCACTGATGGCCAACAGAAGATAAACCTTAATCCTAGAAATTAAAGTACACAGTATGTAAATTCTTACTTGGAGAGGTAGTCTCTGGTTCATAATGGTGTCTTTGATGAGAGTCCCAAGAGGAGTAACAGAGTTAGGCCTTTATGGCAGAGCTTTCTGTGCCTCACAGGTACCGAGCAGTTGGACCCGCTGTGCTTGGATCCTGCAGCGTTTTGGTTTGCTTTAAGTCAAGCAAACGGAACCCAAATAGGTAACTGTTAACTTTTCAGTTATGAAATAAGGGTATGAAACTGTGCAATTCATTAAGTTTGTAGATAGCCTGACACAGTGTAGGGAAGGTGGGAACGTACTCAATCTGAGCTCTCTGTGTTATTTTGCCCAAACTCGTGGTGACTCATCACATGCCTCTGGCAACTGGCTGTTGCAGTGGGTGAAAGGTTGTGTGGAAGTTAATCTTAAAAGCCAAAACTGTGGCTAAGAAATGCAATAAGAGGGTTGAAGAAGCACAAAGTTAGAGGGAGAGAAAGCAGAAAAGTGGAAAATGAAGCACAGCAAGCACAGGCTCTTGACACAGTCATTTTTTAAATAGATATTTGTGCAGTGTGGTTTAACAGGGACAGTTAACAATCCTACTGATGTGTAAAGTGTGAACCTGTGACCCCTGTGCACACTTCACTGACTGCAACGAGAAGTGATAGGAGATGAAAGAGAACATTTAACTTCTCGCAGGCTTCATCTGCTTGGTTTTTCCTCTGTCACAGTTGACTGGTAGAACAAATTTAGCTTTTCAATAGCTGATCTGCATTTTTTCACTGTGCTAGCATGCATTAAGAAGAAGACCGAGCTAACACTCATCCCAGTCTCTGGTGTTCTCACCGGTGTATGACAGCTCTGGGATGGCTGCTGGCTGCGGCTCTTCCACAGTTTTCCGAGTATGTTTGCCGGTTTTGGAGTGAAAATCTCTCAGTAACTTCCCGGCCCCTGGCACTAGATGGAGCTTGAATCTACTTGCACTCAGAAGTGTGTTAAGTTTAACCACAGGTTAAAAACAGAGAAACATACATGAAGAGATGCATGCCTGCTGCTACACTTACAGCACCTCTTTCCCTGTTCTTTAGCAGAGTAGTGTCAATTATAATTTAAATTTAATCTAAATGAAAATTTAAATATTGCAGCAGATTCTCCTTGATCTAGTAGGTGCATTATAACCACTAGCACCCTTTAATGTACTCCCAGGTTCACGGCAGAAGTTGCTGTAAGTTAAATATACTGGAAATGTGCTGCATATTTCAGCTAATGCCTAGGCTGAGCTGAATAAAGGTAATGCCATTTCTGAACAAAGTACCTGGTAATATTTCAGGCTGCAGTGGAGATGCATGCAAGAGTACATCCGTATTTTCACTTTGTGCTACCAAAGCTAAGACATTTCAGAATCATCTGTTATAAGTCACTTCATTTTTCCTCTGTGTGCTACCCTTGAAAATACTGAACACATAGAAATAAATAAAAATGAGCTTTGAAAATGTAGTGTTCACACTTTTCATTTAGCAAGCACCATGTCTCACAGGCCACACACACATCAGAAATTTAAGACCATCTTTTCCTTCCACACAAGTAACTGGAAGTAGATTTAGTTTCGTTCTTGGGTGCCTGTGGTCTTACCAGTAAGATTTAGTCAAAACTCTTGTCCAAGCATTGAAGTAGCCATAAAAGAAACTGAATGTCTCTATCACAGCTGAATATTAACTCTGTAGGGAAGTGGAAGCTTCAATATTTATTAATTTACAAAATGTTCAACCATTTTGGTTCATTTTGATTTCTCTTCAGTGAGCAGATGAGGGTGTGAGCCAAAATCTTTTGTCTCTATCACAGCTGAATATTAATGGTGAGCAGGCATTTTGTCATGTTGCAGCCCTCTGGCAGAGACGAAACCACTCCTTGAGTACGAGAGGCTTAGGCAGGACACGGGCACTGGGCTGCTCTGCAGCAACAGGGCAGATGTGCTTCCCAGGGTGTTCAGAAGATCTTTTTCTGGATCTCGAGACTGTAGTTGCAGAAACAGGAGCACTTGGGAGTTCAGGCAGCTGGGAAACAGGAGTGCTGGAGCTCCACGTCCCTGAAGTGACCAGACCCTTCTGAAGGCTGTTGTTGCAATATATTCCAAATACAGCAGAGTACCCGAGTCCTGCACAAGGATGCTGATGCTGAGCAGCTGCTGTGTTTCTGCCTAGAAGAGCTCCTTGTTGCTGCGATTACCTTCACTGTAGGACGTGGGCTGTTCTTGTTGCAAGTGAAAAAATAGTGATTTGTAGAGTAACATTATTGCCACCAAAGTGTTAGCTGTCCCCAAGGAGCAGCAGGCTGGCTGTGTGGACACGTGTGTCAGCACGCTGTGACAGCAGTCCCAGCACCTGGCACTGTACAGGTACAGGCCCTCGTCACAGAGACATCCTTTGTCCTTCAGGGCATTAGTGAGGAATTCGTTTCTGCTTTCAGATCTGATAGTGGTGACTCTAACAATTGCTCCAGCTACTGATCTAGCTAAGGGAGCAGTTGTTCAGTGTGTTTAGAAGAGGCTAATCCAGTGCTACTGATAAATCTTTACTGCTCTGTTATGTTAATGCCAAAAGAAAGAGTGTTTGATTTTCGTAGAAAACAAACAAACCAACCACTTGCCTTTTTGGGGTAAGCCCCTCACAAATGCCCTGGGCTCTTTTCAGTTCTTTCTACTGAATAATTTCAGCATAAGGCCCTTGTAAAATTTTCTCTTAAATGAATTCAGTCCAAACCTCTTGTTAGTAAAGAACAAGTTTTAGACAGAAGATCTTCCTTTCTTTTTTTGATATGGATAAGCTCCTTTTACAAGCTCTAGCCAAAGAGCATCTTGTTAGTTGGGGCCACTGCTTGTACGGGAAGTGAAACTGCTTCTGGGAGAGCGCAGGCAGTTCTCTGTGTTCTGCTCCCGCCGTGCAGCCAAGACCTGCCCGTTCCCCTGTCACCCAGAGGTGTCACCCAGGGGACACCCTCTCTGTGTCCGAGGCTCTCGGTGCTGCGGCACCGGGGAGGAATGGCTGGATCAGGCAAACCACACCCAGAAACGAAATTGAGCAGCGCGAGCAGAGCATTTGGGCAGCTGCCAGGGAAAGGGATGCCAAGCCAATGTCTTTGATTTCCTACCTGGCCATTTCTTCCCAGGCCAGGACGGAGCTGGGCAGGGAGGCAGAGGTGGTGCTGGTGGTCAAATGTGTTCAAATAAGTGCTGTAGGCTGGTGGCGATCCAGACCTGTGTGTCAGGGCAGCTGCCAGCTGATGAGCAGCCTTCCTGTTTCCAGCAGAGCCTGGCTGTGCCCAGGAGGGCTGCACACAGCCTTTCTGTCTGTTCCTCCCCGCCACAAGAGCACAGTCACACCGTGTGCCCTTCATGACAGCCCTTGGCACCAGGGGTCCTGGTGCCCTTCCTCGGGGCACCCGGGAAGGGGTCTGCTGGGGAGCCCAAACCTTGTCAGCAAGCAGAGGACTGAGCTCAGGGATATGTGGGCTACAGGGGCTTCTGTCCTTCTGATGGTCCTGCTCCTGCTCCCCTGCTGCAGACCAGGAACTTCCGTTCCACAAAAACACTCTAAGGGCTCCTCAGCCTGCCTCATCCCGTGGCCCTAGGTGCAGGGATTGGAGCAGGGCATTTCTTCCTGCCCACAAGCCACAGATGCAGCCTCCCATTGGAAGCTTGGCCGGCCCTGCTGGGTGCTGGCATCCCAGCACCACAGTGACCTGCAGACACACAGGTAACCCACCAGCATGGCTCACATGCTGTGGGCACATGAGGTGGGAGCTGCTGTTCTTCATGTGCTGCACCAGTGTACAAAGCAGCAGCTCAGGTTTAATCCCCCTGGGGAGCTGCCGTGGGCGCTGCCATAGGAGCTGCCTGTTGGGACCCTGGCATCGCTGTTAGACCCGGGTGATTAGTGAGGGAGCACACGGGTCTGCTCCAGTACCCAGGGAGCGTGTGTTCCCTTGGGAGGTGGGTGGTGCTGGGCCTGGGTGTGAGCCGTGGTTTGGGTAGAGGCTGAAGCCAGAAGTCTGGCTCTGGGCTCTGCTGGCTCCTGGTCCTGGCCCGAGCAGAGCGTGGGTTGGTGACCAGGGCAGGAACCTGAGGAGACACCACGCAGCACTGTGGGAGGAGGACAGGACTCTGGGCGTGCTGTGTCCTGCAGCCACTGTCCTCTCCCTCCTCTTGGAGAGGCTCGGTCGTGGTGCTCCCACCTGGTGTCCCACAGGACAGAGCCACGGCAGCAGCAGCAGCAGCAGCAGCAGCGAGGGGCTGTGGCAGTGCCCTTGGAGTGCTGCAGCTCTCTCAGAGTGGCAGGGACAGCCACTGCTCCGTGAACAGCAAACCAAGTGACCTAATTCAGCGTGTGCAGCTCTCAGGGGCAGCCCTTAGCCGCTCCATGGCCACGCTGTGGCTGACTCATCACTTCCAGAGTGGCAGAGATTGGAGCTCTCAGGCCCTAAGGATTTTGCTGGTTTGTTACTAATTTTAAATTGATTTAAATGAATTTTTAAAATACCAGGAGACACTTGCCTAAAGAAACGGTTATTAAAAAAAGAGAAGGAAATAGTTGGTCTGTGGGAGTTAGCTGTGTGCTTAACAGCTGCTGGCTCCTGCAGCTGGGAACACCCGTTGCAGTTTGGAGGAGTCTTATGTCAGCTGTTCTGTCCTGGCAGATTAGCAAGAACAGGATTAATCCATCATTATTATAAAAAAGTGAGAACTAGAAACTGTCCTTGCTTATACCCAGTGCAACCCCCTGTTGTCCTGTTCCGTGGCAGGGTGGTATTACAATCTCAGCTACATGATTTTGTCCAGAACTCAAGATCTCCTGGGGAAGTGCCTCCCTGCAGGAGCATCCCGTTCTCTCCAGCATCTCCCAGTGCCTGACAAAGCTCCTCAGATGGTCCCGAGACTCCCCGGGGTGGCCTGTGGGCTGTCTGTACCAGGAACAAGCTGTGGGTCCCCTCCCAGGGAGGGCAGGACAGGTGGGTGGAGGATCCTTTGTACCGCTGTCAGAGGGCACTTCTAAATAAGCTTCTCCCCTGGGCTGTTCCCACTCCTGTGCCCACCCTGCCGTGCCAGGGGGAGCTGCCTTACCCTGTGGAGCAGGGGGATTGCTGTCCCCAAAGGCTTCCATCTGCTGCAGTGTAACTGCACAAGTCAGGCTTATGCAGAGATGAAGCTTTTCCCTTCTGCCTCTCCCCTTTCCCCCTGGTGGGGCAATGGGTGCAGCCTGCAGCCAGCCAGCAGCCCAGGGGTGCCCATGGACCTGCCCAAGGTGCTGCCACTAAGCATCCTTCTGTGCCGTGGTGGGCTCCAGAGATGTAGGGACCCCTTTCTTGGAGGCTGCAGAAGCAAGGTCAGAGCTCTGTGCACACAGGGATTTCTCCCTGAGGGTTCATCCTGGGGCCAGCACCCCTCAGCATTCTCCCCACTGCTCGGGAGGGGTATGGGCTGCACGGCCAGGATGCCACGCGAGGTCTGGCCGTGGCACGTTGGTAGGGATGGTGCTCTGTTCCAGTGAAAGTCAGGGCGAGTTCAGGCAGCATAAACGGATAATTGATACAGCTTTTTGTCCAGTAAATAAACACCAACAAATTAAAAATTAAAAAAAAATAGGCAGGTGGAAGGGTCCGTGGTACTTCAGAGCAGACAGAGCAGGAAGCTGAGAGGAGTGAAGGAGCAGAATATGGAATCCACCTGGAGACAGTGAAGCAGCAGATGTTGTCTGTCAGCCTCCTTTATGTCTGTCTAAAAAAAGAGACCTGGTATTGCAGTGAAACCAAAGAATGAAAATTAAAAAGCAAAACAATACTGAACAGTAGAAGACTTCTGCAAGAACAATTTGACACTTCCTACTGATTGAAGTAATGAAGCAGCAAGTTCTACCAACTTGCATAAAAGCACCTATGGTCTGCTTATAAAATCCCTGTAAAAGATAGAGTGACGTCACTCCTGTGCTGTTCACCTGTCTCTTCTCACCTCTAGATGTCAAAAGCTGCAGTGCTCTAACTTCGTGTGCCAAAGCAGAACCTGTTTCTCCTGGCCCTGCCCTGCACTCAGCATCATCCTTGCCCGTGGTGCTGTACATGTGGGAGAGCCTGGCTGCTGGAAGACAGAGAGTCCTGCTCGCCTCCTCAAGCATCAGGTTGTGCCAGCTGGGGTGTCTGGAGGAGCCCACCTCTTTCCTGCATCCTCTGGGACCAGGTAGGATGGGTTCTGTCTTGGGGCTTGCTGTCCCACCACTGGCAGCAGAGCTTTGCCCTGGGTGGTTCTCACTGCTGTGCTGGGCTCCCTTTGGCTTCACCTCGGCACCTGGGCAGGGTGACAGAGCAGCAGTTTGTGCTGGGTGGCATGTAGATAGATGTTCTATCATGGAATGGCTGATGTGGAGGTTTTAACATGTTTCAATATCTTTCCAACCAAGCTACTTTCCAAATTAGTAAATGATACGAACAAATTCCTTTTTGTGCTCAGACAGAATCAGATTTAGTGTTTTACTCAAATTAGAAAATGATGAAGTTGGGTAAGAAGAACACTGGGTTACAGAATGTTCTTGCTTCATTCATTTTGCCAGTTACAGTTTTAGTTTTAATTTTTTATGACACTCCATAAGGTACTAGTTAATTTACAGTACCTTATTTTGGTATAGTAATAAAATTAGTGATATGAGAGTTACTGCAACACTCACTGTTTACCATTTGCTGAGTAATATACACGTTAATTATGCATATATTAGAATGGCTTTAGAGTATATGTAGCCTCAGCTGGAGGGCTAAGGTGTTTTAGACACGCTTGTTCTTCATAGAGTTAAAAATAGTGTTCTCTAAGACCTGGTCCTAAAGTAGTACATGAAATCAGTGCCTATTCATGGAAGGAAGGTTCTGGCAGTATGAAATTCTTTCAGTCTTTGTAGGGCCAGGCCTCATCCAGCAGACATTAGAACATTTCAATGTTTTAAGGGCAATATTCTCAAATAAGGTTATTTTATTCCTATTACTTTTTAGATGAAAGTGTCCAGCAAGCCTTCTCAGTCCTGTACAAGCTGCTGCAGAATCTGTTTAAGCACTGCTGCTGTTTATGAGAACACAGGTGTAGGGGGTGAAAAGGTGCTGAAAAGTGAAAAGTTTCATGTCCTTGTGCACATGAAACATGACTTTGAGAAAACAAAATGCTGTCAGGTTCACAAGGCAAACAGACCTGAAAATAAAGCAAATATTTTTTCACACTTTTAAAAGTTTTATCACTCAGCTGTGCTCTTTCTGGCAGTTGTAGACATAACATTTTGCAGAAAGAAATGTGACAGATCTATTCAGCTGGCAGTACTGAGTTTCCCTGTATTGATACCACATCTTGCCAACAGTTCTGTCCTGTGGTGGGGATTGTGCTCAGTTTCCCACAAGACCACTGACTGCCTTCATTATGCCTTTCCAGTTTTTTGAGCCAGAGATAAGACATGCCCAACTATACCAGGAGTTAAAACAACCCAACACGTCCATTCTTGTTTGGTGAAAATGCTGCTCATGTTCTTAGGGCAAAGCAATTATGTTCTCTGTATTGTCACAGGTTCTGCTATTTAGTGGTAATAGCTGTCAAGCATCAAAAAACCCACAACAAACAACCCAACCCAAGAAAACCCAACCGAGGATACTCTGCCTAGCAAGTGTCTTACCTTACTCCCTATTTTGCTGCTTTTAGCCCCAGGCTAAGGGTACTGCCTCTGAAACAAGAGTGATTCACACCCTCGAGCTCTACCCACAGCCAAACTGAGGGTTTCGTTTTCCTGCTCACCTGTAATCTGTGCCTCCTTTCTGTCCCTGGAACAGAACCTGAGGCGCCCTGCCCTCGTAATCAAGCCCCTTACCCCTGAGAGCCCGCTGCCCACCATGGCCATGGGCTTCACAAGAAAACTTGAGAGACACAGTGAGCATTTGCTCAACTTTCCACGGCATCGATGTCCAGGGTAACATTTGGCCCATGGTGTTATATGACACCAGCTTGCAAGTAATTCTGCTTCTAAGCATAAAGGCTCGGGGAAAGAAAAAATTTTCCTGTTAAGGAGAAATCTGCAATACTTATTTGAGCAAACCCTTCAGCATAAACTTCGGCAGGACTTGGTCAATCCAAGTTGGGAGATGCAGAAATCCTTTGATGGCTGTTGTTTTCTACATTCCTTTAAGAATTGTATATATATTGCAGAAAGGCAGAAAAATCACTGAAGGAATTACTCTTTTCTCTTTTTGTCCCTCTTAATTTGCTTGTAAGGAAATAGAAAGTAAGGCAATCTCACCAGGAGGAACACCCACGTGCAGGTACCAAATGCCTGCATGCACCTACATTCATTTGATGCAAAGAAGCTGAATTTAAAATGTGCTACAGAACAAAGTAGGGCCAGCTGGAGGATTTCCTGCTGGAGAAAGGAAAAGCCTGTGGAGGCAGTGGGTCGGAATGCTGAGCAGTGACACATTCCTGATGGCTGTAAATAGTGCATCTGGGAGGAGGGGAATGGGAATGTCTTGATATGGTTATTTGGTTTAGTGAACTCTTCCAGTTAATGTTTTTTTTCTTCTAGCATTCAAAATGTTTGCAGGTTTTATATTTCTTTATGTCTGTTAAAAATATGTACACATACACATACACATACACATACACATACACATACACATACACATACATATACACATACACATACACATACACATACATACACACATACACATACACATACATATACACATACATATACACATACACATACACATACATATACACATACACATACACATACACATACACATACACATACATACACACATACACATACACATACACATACACATACATATACACATACACATACACATACACATACACATACACATACATACACACATACACATACACATACACATACACATACACATACATATACATATACATATACATATACATATACATATACATATATTTGGGGTGAGGTTCAGTAATTATTCATTATAAGAGGCTCCAGCACTGCTGTGTGTCAGTCTGTTGAGCACAGTGGAGCGACAGAAGGCACAGAGCAGGGTGCCAGGGTGGCTCTGAGGCCGTGCCCCGTGGCTGTGTGAGCAGTGTCAGGGTTTGGCAGGAGCAAGGCTGTGGCTGTCGGCCCCGGCCGCTGCTGCTGCTGGCAGTGGGAGATGGGCCCTGGGTGCTGGGGCTGCGGCCCTGCGGGCTGGGAGGGAGAGGGGCCGTGGGGAAACCACTGTGGCTGTTCCAGTCAGTGGGCCGGAGGAGGCAGAGGCAGCTGCAGAGGCTTTTGACAGGAGCCCCGGGTGCCTCTGCCAGCAGGCGTGTGTGTGGCACGGTGCTGCCAAAACTCTTTTTACCCCGGCCCTGCCTTGTCCCCCCATGCCAGCGCTGGAGGCAGGGGACGAGTGACCAGAGCATCACGGGGAGCCAGACCCACGGCATCTGCCCCGCGTGGCTCCCATGCTCTGTCACTGCTGGCTTTCCTGCGCTGGTGACGATGGCAGGTGGCTCTTGCTCCATGAAACACCTGGTGGATTTGACTGTTCCACAGACTTTTAAAGCTGCTAGTATTTCATTTGCCAGGGACTAATAAAAAAAGCTTGTTTGAGTCAAGTAAAAATGTATTTAATTCAGTACTTCTCTTGCAGCCTCAGTCTCACCATATCTCTAATTTTAACTGTAGACTGAATCATTTTCATCCTACTGCTTTAAAATCAGGCTTGTTCTGCTATGTTTGGGAAGTACAATGCTTTTTCTCTCTCCTAGTCAGGTCTGTCCTGCCAAGCTTCTATCACTCAGTGCTCTTGGATGTAAAAATAACATACAGCCAAGGATGATTTGCAGAGTTACTTTTATTACTGTAAGCAAAATTGAAACATAAAGGATGCCAGCATACATTATGCAGATTGATTTATAAAAATAAATTAAATGTAAAGTATTAGTCCCAATGAAGTATTTAACCTTGTTCTGACATAATTCCTCAGGGCAGAGTTTGCATTGTGAGTGCAGTACAATCGTTCCACAGGATTTCTCTCTGGGTTTTGTTCCTCTGTGGCTTGCTGGTTCCTCATCTACCAAACCCTCTGCTGAGGCTGCAGTGGTTAATGTTTGTCTAATTAAAGCACTATTTTATTTCCTGTTCTTAAAACTACCTGATTTGTTTCTCACAAGTCCAGATACTTCCATTTGAGATAGACTCTTGGCACGACAAATGCAGGTGGAATAGTTGTAGCCTGGCAGTGCTATAAACCGTGGGGACAGCTGTGAGGTGAAGCCCTGCAGCAGGTAGGGCTGTTCCAAGCACTGTATCTGCAACACCCCTGCACATGTGGGGAGAGAGGGCAGAAATACAAGGGAAACACCACGGTATGCGTGTGATTGTAATGCATCAGAAATACTGCTCCCCTGGGCCCATGGCTTCAGATGAGCATGGCAAGACTAAAAAAACACTTAATGTGGCACAAATCCAAGACTGAGCAAACTTGGTCTGTTTATGTACAAGATCTGGTTGTGAATCTGGGTTGATCTAATTTTGCATTCAGGGTTTGGCTTCTTCATATGAATTTGAATTGTAAAGCACTGGCTGATACTTATTTTTATTTTGAGTTAATTTGAATCTGCATCTCAGCAACAGCTTGGGTCTTTTGGCAGCACAGGCTGCAGCAGAAGTGTACAGAAATGCATTACACCAACTGATGTTGGAGCCGCTGCCCAGGGTGAGCTCATGGCAGCTGTGAGTGGGGATTTCTCCTGCCACTGGTGGGCTGTATCCTGTGCTGTTACCAGGCAGAGCTGCAGTTACACATCACTGGTGCACATCACACGTACTGCGACAGGGGCTGTCTTTAGCTGTGGGAGTGCTCTTCTGTACACCAGCTCCAGGCCAAACAGGGCTCGGCCTCCTCCTCCCCTCACGCAGGGCTGTTGGGAGGATGAATCTCGTCAGGTATAGCAGCATCCAGACACCTCACAGGTATTCAACTACACTAATATCTGCCTCATCCAGTGCCCAGAGGGATAAAATAACTAAGGGGATGCTGCTCCTTTTTTTAACACTGTATTTCTCTTTTATTACGTGGGTTAGAGCCTTTGTTCCAAACACACTCCAAGCTGCCTTTGCAATCAGCAATGTGACTGCATCCTCATGCACTACATTATTTCCTTTCTTTTTCATATATTCTCATTCTGTGTCTCCCTTCCCTAAGGCAAGCAGCCCCCGGGGTGTCTGCAGCGCTGCAGTTGGACACGGCGAGGCTGGGGAGCTGATCCACGCCGGGATCAGTCACTCTCCCAGGGTCACGCGCTGAATCGCCGCCCAGAATAGCACCCCGAGCCTCTCGGCTCTCTGGAGCCCACCCTCAGCCCTCCAGCCTCCTCTCCGTGGTGAGCATGATCTGATTCACAATGCAGCAGCTCTGCTGGGAGGCTGGCTACCTCTGCGATCCTGCTGCGGCTACAGAGGAAAGCAGCCAGGCTCAGGCAGCGACAGAGATACACATGCCTGTAGCAAAAAGTCTAAACCCCAGAAATGGTATTTAGCAGCTTATCTTATCTACAGATAGGCTCATAAAATGTACTGACTGGTTAAAAATAGGTTTTAAAGTTCTTGGCAAACATCTCGACCTTTTTATTCTTTGTTTTATGCTGCAGTACAAAAATACCATTTCAATTATTCTTATTATTATTGGCTTTTTCTGGTCTTTTTGGAAAAGGACCAAATTATTGATGGGTGTTTTTAGCTTTTAATTGTGCCTCAAGTGCTAAACTTATTCCTGCTATTTGTTTGCAATATGTTTAGGCTATGTTTAGGCAAATGCAAATGTAAGTGGTTATTCAGAGCCAAAGGCACTCTGAACAGAATGTACTGAACTCCTGGGGCTTGGTACAAAGCCTCAGCCTCCAGCACTAACAAAGCCTGTGCAGGCAGTAGCTAAAATTGGAGAGCTACCTAGGCTTGACGGAGGGGTTCAGAAGATCTGGGAAGACCATGAATCATGCGCCTAGCTTTTGACATATGGACTGGGGAAATGGAATAAGAGCATTTTTGCCCGTGTCCTGTTAGCCGAGGGTGCTCCTGAGATCTGGGCATGCTCAGCCTGCGGTGCTGGGGCCTGTGGAGCCTTTGCAATGTATGGCTTACCAGCAGGGCTGCTCTGGGTGTGCTGACAGCCAGTTCCTGGAGCATAATGGAGGCTTTCCTTGGCCAAACGCCGCCGAGCTGGAGGTGCAGCGAGCCAGCACGGTGCCGTGCCTGCTGCGCGTTCACTGGCAGCAGCTCGGGATTTTTACAGTTGTTTGCCTGTTACCCAATCTATTTCAAGCTGTGATGGAATAAGGAAGGCATTCGATCACAGTACTGTGCACAACTGCTTGGCTTTTATAACCCCTGTTTTAAATGGGAGGTTTTTCTGTATGTGCTTTTGTCTTCAAATAACTTCAGACTCGTAGGTTTAGGCCTGGTGCTCTCTGCTGGCCTTTGCTGTGGCCTGACGAGAGAGACTCTCACTCCAGAGGGTGCTGGGTCACTGGGGTGAGAATCCCTCAGAGGAAGAGGGTAGTGATGGCTGTGGGGCACACAGAACGGAGCCTCCATCCTGGGTCAGGTCTCATGATGGAAATTAAAGATGTCTTTGTAGCTCTGTCTTTTTATTGGACTTTATTGATCATCTCTACAGGTGTGTCTGTGTCTCCTGATCTTGGGTTTATTGAGCAGGTGGCATACTATGTAAAGGTCTGCCCTTGGCCTGTGGTGAGGGAAGATGAGCAACTGGAAGGAAGGTAGCGAGAATGTGCTACTTAAACATAGGTTGCTAGTGGCTGTGTTCCCAGTCTCCAGATGTGTGGCTGCTCTGGGGTGCCGGGACCTCCCTCTGTGCTGTGGTAGACAATTCCATTATTAGCTTGGTGGCAGCTTTCCATATGCCAACACTCGTGACTGCAGGACTTTAATTTTCACTACTCTGAAGTATTTAATTTGTCAGCTGTTAGCTTCTGCTGTGTAAAGATCAAATGCCAAAGTCCTTACCTAGATTTTTACTTAGTTAGGGCTGGGGCATGGATCCTGTCTGAACAGACCATTATATCTGGGCAGGATCAGGGGCAGGATCAGAGGCAGTATAAGGTCTTGAATTCAGAAAGTCAGTCACTTCTAGGCTAATCAGTAGAAAACCCCCATCTTCAGGGATGGGTGTCTAATCTCCCTTCTGCTGTTGATTTCTATTTGGAGAAATGAAAAATCAGTACTGCTAAAAACACTGCCCACTGACATTTTGCAGCTGGACTGTGCAGGTGAGGTGTGCAGTTGTGAGTGCCTGACTGCAGGTTCTGGCCCCTTTCTAGCGTGGAGAGCTGCTGCTGTGAGCAAATCATCCTGCAATTCACTGCTGGGGGCCTCTCTTTAATTATTGAGTACCAGAATAGATGTATATTGAGTTACCTTGCTGGCAAATATCATCTCCAGCATCTCATGTAACTCTGCAATGATCTCAGTTTTCCTACCTGCATAACATGGTCTTCTTCAAAGAATCTAAAACAGGACAAAATGTGGCTTTATATATTGCTCGTCTAGCAGCAAATGTTTCCAGAGAACAACAGGTTGTACGCTGGCTTTGAGGATAGCCTTCCCTGGCAGCATGGATTGCTCTTATTTACAGTCAAGCCTGCACTCGGATGTGCAGCAGAATGGAGCAGGATGTGCATGGTGCATTTTTAAACCAACCAACCAAAACAAAAAACCAACCCCCCAAAAATTCAGCAAAAAGAGAGAGCGGTCTAAGCCAGCACAGCTTTATGAGAGGAAAGTCCAGCTTATCAAACCTGATTTCCTTTTATGACAAAGTAACCCACCTAGCTGATCGAGGGGAGCCAGCTGATGTAATCTTTTGAGATTTCAGTAAAGCTTTCAGTGCTGTCTCTCATAATATCCTTCTGGACAAGCTGTCCATCTCACAGCTGGATAAACACATCCTGGGATGGGTGAGCAGCTGGCTCACAGGTCTGTGCAGAGGGTGACAGTGACTGGGTGACATGAGACTGGCACCGGTCCCTCAGTGGGGTTCTGCAGGGCTCCACCCTTCACCCTGTGCTCTTCAACATCTTCATCAGTTCCTGGGATGCAGGAGTGGAAGGGATACTGAGCAAGTTCACAGGTGGTACAAAATGAGAGGAGCTGCTGCCTCCCTCGAAGGCAGGAAGGCCCTGCAGAGAGACCTGGACAGATTAGAGGACTGGGCAATCACCAACTGTATAAAGTTCAACAAGGGAAAGTGCCGGACTCTGCACCTGGGGCTGGGCAGCCCTGGATCTACAGACTGACTGGGGAGTGAGATGCTGGAGAGCAGTGCCGTGGAAAGGGACCTGGGGGTCCTGGTTGGCAGAAAGTTGAATGTGAGTCAGCAGTGCCCTGGCAGCCAGCAGGGCCAACCGTGTCCAGGGGGCATCAGGCCCAGCATGGCCAGCTGGGCAAGGGAGGGGATTGTCCAGCTCTGCTCTGCCCTGGGGTGCCCTGGGAACAGTCTTGGCCACCACAATACAAGGCAGGCATTAAGCTGTTAGAGAGTGTCAAAAGGAGGGCAATGAAGGTGGTGAAGGGCCTTGAGGGGAAGCCAAGTGAGGAGCAGCTGAGGGTTCAGCCTGGAGAGGAGGAGACTGAAGGAAGACTTCATCACAGTCAGCAGCTTTCTCATGAGGAGAAGAGGAGGGGCAGACAGTGGTGACCAGTGACAGGAATGGCCTGAAGTTGTCAGAGGAGGTGTAGGTTAGATATTAGAAGAAGGTTCTTCCCCCAGAGTTTGGTCGGGCACTGGAACAGGCTTCCCAGAGAAGTGGTCACAGCATCAAGCCTGACAGAGTTCAGGGAGCATTTGGACAATACCTCTAGGAACATGGTGTGACTCTGCAAGACCAGGAGTTGGACTCGATGATCCTTGTGGGTCCCTTCCACCTCATCATATTCTGTGATTCTGTGGATTTTGCTCTCACTGCTCTGAGATATTCCATTTGTCAGCTGTTGCTGTAGAAGACGTGGCTGACCTGTCTGGAGGGAGCTGCAGCAGTAGTTCTGGCCGAGTGGTGCATGGCTCCAGAGGCTGCCAGCATCCGTGTGGGCTGTACCCGAGTCACTTGCAGGAGCACTTGGAGGTGAGAGAAAATAAACATAACACATTTAGAACTTTTCCCAGCCTGCAGAGATGCAAGTGGCTGCCAGTGTTCCCTCACCCCTGCTCTGTCCTGCTGTCACACACAGGCTGCAGGCATTCGAGCTGCCAGCAGTGGTTGAGAAATTGGCCATGGATCCCTTGACCTTTACTTCCTGCAAAATCCCCTGGATAATGTAGTCTCCAGTGCTCACGGCCATGATACAACTGTTACATATGTTCTTTCTAAGTATGGCAAGCAAAACTTGTCGTTCCTTATTTTGCAAAAGAAATAAAACTGGTGAATTCCATGTAATCCTGATGACAGTTTACAAAAGAAAGAAACATTGCCCAGTGCCTAAATGGGAGAAAAGGCAATACTGTGGTTAGTTGAATACTTTTGTTATTCACAAGTTTTACCAAATTTCCTGAGTGGGGCAGGAGCTGCGAGCCCGAGGTCCCTCCTGTGTGACCCCCCAGGTTTGTCCCCTGCAGCAGTGCTGGCAGGTCCTGGCAGAGTAACTGCAGCTGGGAGCTCTGGTGCTGCTGTATCCCCGGGCTGGCGAGAGCAGGGAAGCAGGGCTCCATCTACCGCTGTGTGGGGAGAAGGCAAAAATAGCCAGGACGGCATTCCTCCACTTGGGAAAGCTCCTGGATACGGGGAACTACATGCGCTAATTTTTTTCTCTCTTTTTTCTTGTTTTTTCCTTTCCCCTGTGGCTTCCAGAGCCCTTCACTTCTAATCCAGTTTGCTGATTAGGACACTGTGCAGGTCTGTAGCTGGGGAGAGTTCCCACTTGTACATGGTGTCATGTGAGTCTGGAGAAAACAGCGGGGAAACAAAGTGGCTTGTACACACACACACAGAGAATTGGAAGCAGAATCAGAAAGGAACCCTGATTTCCAGTCTGTGTCTCTGACAGGATGGGGTTCGTGCTCCAAAACATGTTGAATACAGAGAGTTCTCCGAGGGCTGTGGGAGCAGGGACGGGGTCAGGATGGTGCACAGTTCTGTGGTGTTTTGCTTGATTTGCCACTGCTCCATTTCTGAGCTTCCTGCACTTGTACAGCCAGAGATGTGTTTCTCCTGCATGTACAAATACACAGGCATTTGTGTGAGAACCCAGCTCTGCATAACATCACAAACAGTTAAACCCCCCAAAACTCCTCCTCAGAAAACATGGTCTGGTTCCACATTTTGGGGCATTACACAGCCAGGCTACCCTTTGTGTAGTAGCTCATGTGCTGCAGCAAGAGGAACATAACATACTTCTGACACAGCTGTCAACAATTAAACTGTGTGAGGCTTCGCTCACAGAGGTTAGGGAGAAGCCCAGGGAAATCTGAAACAGCTTTCAAGAGAAAGCACTGAAAATACATGCCAGAAACCAAGGAATAGATTGCAGATGACAAATACACATCTCCACAGACTATCAGGGAAGAATTTGGTTTGACAGTGGCTGTGGAGCCATGGAGCTGTGCTGGATCAAGCTGAATGTGGCAGTGAATGGAAACAATTAAGCCAGATAAGCATGCCCAGTACTGACTTTTTTGGGAGAATTCACCCTTATATTCAAAGGGCAGATCCCACAGACTGCTGGAAAAGCCCTCCACTCCTGCTGATACTGCTGTGCAGTTTTTATACCATGCCTGTTGTCTGTAAATCCTGAGGACCTGTTTTAAGGCAGAGGATGGTGTTGTCACCCCCGGTGTGGGACAGGGCAGCAAAATGATCTGTTGGGGTTGGAGAGCAGCAGGTGGTGACAGGGGAATGACATTTTGTAACGTGCCAGCCCTTGGCATATCCTTGTAGGCCTGGAGGAGTTCAGGTCTGTCAGGAGCAGTGGATAAAGAGATAAAAAGTGAGGGGAGCACTTGCACACATCACCCTGGAGCCCTGCGGGGAGGCCAAGCTGCCAGGCACTGTGGGCACAGGCTGCCCCACCTCATCTCTGGGGCAGGATGAACTCCCGTGTTCGGGGTTCAGCCAGTGACCCCAGTGGTTGAGCTGCTGGCTAAACGTGGCCTCAGCAGCATCTCAGAGGCCATGAAATCTTTGGGACTGGAGGAAGCAGAGCTGAACACCTGCATGTGCTCCTTAGAGCTGCCACAGCCAGTGCAGCAGAGCTGTCCCCACACTCAGGACAGCCTGGCCCTGGGCAGGAGCTCTCACGGCAGCACAGGAGCACAGAAGGAATTGGTTGATTGTAGTCCCTTGTTTATGGGTAGCAGAGTCAGGCTGTAGGCACAGTGCAGTCCTGGAAGTTTGCTGCTGCTGCAGCAGTGTTTGTAGCTTGGGCCCTCAGCTTCCCAGGGCTTTCAGTGCTGTGTGATGTGGGGAGTAGCTCACCCTTTCCTTGGTCACCCCTTTTTCTCACAAAGCGTCTGCTGAATTCTGCCAAATGATTAATTTATTCAGCTCTCTCACACTGCAGCCCGTGGTGATGCATCCCATTAACAACAGCAGGTTTGGGTAAGGCTGGAAGTTCCCCAGGTCCCAAGAGGAGACTGGAATTGTCCCGGTTGCTGTGCCCGGGGAGAGCGTGAGGGTGGTAGGAGATGGGGATCTGCGGGGCGCAGTGAGCAGTCTGAAGTTGCATCTAAAATAGCTGAACCGTGACATTTTCTCTTGACAGAGGTGGTGAAAGGCCACAGACGCTTCCTTTCTGTGACTCAGAAACTTGCAAATCTTCTTTGATTCACACCTTATACGTAAAATTAGCCTGTGCCTCACTGCTGCCAAACTCTTTCAAAGCAAAGATAGTTGTACAAAGGAATTCAGCAACAGAAATGCAATTCACTTGTGGATCAGATTACTGCTATTTCTGACTAGAAGCAGCACCAGAAATACTTGCAGGGATTTCCACTTTGCCTTTGAAAAGATGTGCATATTGTTGGTAGAAAAATAGCTATTTGAGAGGATAATTCACATATGTTAGGGAACAGGAGGGGAATGAGCCCCCTGAGGCTGCTGCACTGATGAGTACAAGAGTTCAGCTTCGCACTATAATGTTCAGTCACTTTGAAACAGGGATCTTCAGCTGTTGTTATCGAGAATGTTGTGACGTGAGCTGCAATTACTGCTGCTCAGGAGGACATTCCCAGCCCCAGGTCTGAGCTTTCACCCAGCACATGGGTCTTTATGCTGCTTAGGCCTTGGCATCCCAGAGAGCTCTCAGGCATATTCCTGCATGTGGGGACTCTTCAGGTGAGACTTAATGAAGGGAAGGATTTTGTTGATTCTTAAGACACCAATTGTTTGTGACACTGACGAATGTGATGTTACCTTGAAATGTGAACTTACCATCAGCTGGGAGAATCAGTCAAGAAAAAATCTGGCTCTTAAAATCCATGCTGTTCTGTATTTTGCAGCCAGCTGTAAGTGAAGCCTCAGTTCCTGTGACGATGCCCTTGGGGATGGAGCCCGATGGCATCCGCAGAGTTGGGCGTGGAGGCCGATGGACCCAGGCAGCCCCCAGAGGGGGGTTCCAGGCCCCTGGGCCCCTCTGCCCGCTGGCAGTGACAGCGGAACACCTCGGGCCCCTCCAGATGCCAGCACGGAGCAGAGGTCTCCAGCAGGGTTAGCTGCCTGGGACGGCCGAGGACAGCCGTGAGCCGTGGGCTTCTAACGCAGAAACTCGTTTGCTTGTAACCTCTGGGGTGAGTTTTAGAATAAAGCCAAGAGTGCTCTGATCATAGCCTGAAATACAGATATAAATGGTGGAAGGAGTGGATGTCTGTAGTATAATGCAGAGGTGTATAATATCCGTGGTATAATATATATAATACACATGCAGACATTTTTCTTCTTGGCACACCAAGAGTTTTAAAGCAAATGAGTACAAAAGTGATTTACGTAAGAAAATGTTAGGCACGTTGCATTGGAAATAGAACTGGTTATATTACTTTGCCCCAAAATAATATACTTGTTATCTTTGGGTGTCAAGTGAAGCCTTGCCAAACAATGACATGTTTTTGTGGCCATCTTGGCCAGGTTTGTTCTTTCTGCTTGACGGACTGTGCACAGAGAAGTGTATCTCCAAGGAGTGAATTTTCTTGCCCTTTGGAAATGTGTGTGAAAGGGACAGCAGCATATGGACTTGGCATGCCCCAGGCATGGCTGTGGGAGCCTGGGAACATTTCGTGCCTGCAGCAAGAGTAGGAAGAAAGGAAGAGGAGGGTGGAGCAAGCGGCTGCAGTGAGCTGTGTGGTGATGGCAGTGAGGTACTTGTCTGCCAGCAGGAGCAGCAGGGGAGCCCAGCCGTGGCCTGGTCTTCATCACAGCTGAGGTGAGGAACAGGCCTCATACCGTGCCCCTTCCATGCCTGATGGGTCACAGCAGAATTGGGAGATTCCCATGAAGAGCCACAGGCAACATCTGGACCAGGGAGTGCAGATAGAATTGCCAGCCAGAGCAAAATCAAGCCTGGTGCTGAAGGAAGGGACGGAAGAGGGGCTGGCTTTGGAAGCTCAGCTCTGTCAGCAGTCAGAGACTTCAGCTGTGAGTGGAGGCAGAAGCATGCCATGGCTTTTCCAAATGTACCACCATAGATGCTTTTATGGATCAGAAACTCCAAATGCTGTACAGAGCAATGAACTAAAAACGAAGCCATAGATATCTTGCACAAATTGCAGGGGAGCACAGGGCAGGTGAGCACACCACAGGCAGATGGGCACACACAGCACACGTGCACAGAAAGCCTGAAAGAGGCTGCACGTGGCCATCCCCTGCACAGCAAGTCTGCAGCACATTGTCTAAGGCAGACACAGAGCAATTGCTGCTTGCAGCTGTAGTGGCAGTGTGTTTGGTCTCTCACTCTGGATCTTGGAGAACAACCCCCTCAACTTGTAAATAACATGTACAGTTAAATAGGGTGTGTTTTGCTGTGCCCCAAGTGTGCAATGCAGCCCAGGAAGGTCAAGTGAAAGGTTCATGTGCCTTTTGGTAGGTGTTGTTGCCCACCTTAACAGAAGATGTTCTGATTCACTTACAGGATGTGCTGATAGAGGCTGGGCCTGTGTCCCACTTTGACACCCTAAGCCTGAGATACTTTTACTCCCTCACTTTTTAATGTTGGTATCTCCCTCTTTTTCTTGGAGCAGCAGCAGCACCGGGCTGGCATCACTGCCAGAGATGGCTGCACCAAGGAGCAGGGGACACTGCCCCATTGCCCCTCACAGTTTCTGCTGGGCTGTGTCTTGTGCATGCTCATGCACTAGTGATGGTTAGGGATGGTTCCCATGCCCTGGCATTCAATATCACATCCCATTTTTGTGAAATGATGCTGATTTGCAGATACACAATCTCTTCCCAGACCTATGCCTGCCCCAGGAACTGCTGGGAAAAGCACAAGCCCTGGCAGAGGTGCCAGAACTCCCCTGTGTGCAAAGCGTGCCAGGCTACCACAGCGCGTGCTCGTGGAGCAGGGAGAAGCATGAATGGGAGCAGATTTTAGGGTTATTTTAGTCAAGAAAATTCAGGGATGCTAATTGCTGAGCTGTCATCAATTTCAGTGACTGCAGAACCCAATTAGCCTCTAATTTTAGTTTCATGCTAATGCCATTGTCAGCTCTTTCTGTACAGCAGGTGAGGCAGTTTTCGACGCTCCACAGCTGCTTTGTGCGGGTGGCTCGTTCCTAGAACTGCACACCCAGCAGGGAAACTGGGGCAGCATTTGCAAGTGCTTTGAAAGGCCCTGGGGTTTTTATACAATTTTTTTTATTGCTGTTCCACTGCTGCCACACACATGGCTCACACAGGCACCAGCCTTCATCAGGCACAATTTTCTCTTGGTTGACACCCCACCTGGCAAAAGATAAGGCTCAACACAGTCCTGCTGGGGCTCACTGGCTCACAGATCTGAAGGGGGGAGGCTGCTAAAGGCAGGATGCCATAGACATGCACCACTCTGGGCCTGTACCTGTGAGCAGCAAGGAAGGACTGGAGTGTTCTTCAAGCAGTGGCCACCTGTGGCTCTCTGGGACACACTAGGAGGGATGGTCAGCTCTGTCCCACTGCTGCTGGCATGGTCTGAGTGCAGCTGGGTGCTCTCCTGCACACGTGTGCTGTGCTCTATGTCCCCCTGCTCTGGGTTGCAGCACGGCTGCAGCAGCACCAAGGTCAGCCTGCCCAGGGTTCATCAGCCCTGTCAAGGGTGGGAATTCCAACTGTGACTGCCCTTTGTGGCATCCTCCTGCTTGCAGGTATTTCTGCACAGCTCTGGTCTCCCCATGTGATTCCTTGTGGATCCTGAACTGGTGTAGAAGTGGTGCCTGATGGAGTAGCCTTGGGCTGTCTGGAAACTCCTGGGCACAGCTGGGTTTGGAGCACAGCGGGGAGGTTGGTTCTTTTCTGGAAAATACCAAACATGTAGATGGGAACAAATGGGAGACGAGTGCCAACACCCGTGCCAGGAGCTCAGCACTTTTATCCATGGGAGCCATGGGATGAGAAGAATGCCCATAGGATGTAGAAGTTTATTTTAAGATGTATTTAATGTTCATGAGTGGACCCACAGCCCAGGCTTTCTGACTTGGAAGCCAGTTGCTGACATAGAGCAGCTGAGCTTTATTTGCAGAGAATTGTTGTTCTCCAGTGGATTTGCAGGTGCAAAACAGTGACATGTTAACTGTTTGGGCTTCCCAGTTGTGCCCTCAGCCATTCTGGAGGATACACAAAGGCTGGACGATGACTGGAGTGCCATAACGAGTTTTCCACAAAGAAACTCAGTGAAGCTTCAGAAATCTCCAGTGGCTTATGCTGCTTCTGAGACATGTCCAAGCTGATGGTCATATATGAGTCCTTACAGCTCCTTTTGAAGGTCCGAAGGCTTTGTCTTCCAGCAGAAGAGCTTTTCTGGGCATTATTTGTGCTGGACTGACCTTCAAACAAAACTGTTGCTAAGATCTGACAACACAGTAGGTATGACAGCCCTGTCAAGGAATGGGTAATCTCCCGTCTTTAAATACACTTTCTATTTATGTTGGCAGTATACTGACTTCTCGAGATTTTACCTACTATCCCAGACTAACACTTCAAAAGTGCCACCAAGGAAACTTCTCTGCATATCTCTTTCTATTTCAAAACATCTTAACTGAATAATGTGAGTTGGCGGATACATCGCTGCCTGTTGAAGCTCACAACTGAAGAATGTTCAAAAGGAGAAGAAAATATTTTGAAAGTATTTTTTTACTGTCAAACAGACGTGGAAATTGTTTCAACTGAGAGGGTATACCAATTGCTCCCGCAGTTTAATTTTTCATGTTTATCAGAATGTTTCAGTTCATACCTCAGACACCTCAATCTCTGCAAGTGTCAGGGTCCCCTGGAGGGGCCAGCAGCTCTGTGTGCCCCCAGATCAGCTGGCAGACATCTGCCTTGTGTTAGGAGAAATGTGATCTTCCCTCTGGCCTGGACCCGCGGATGGGGGTGGGAGCACTATGAAACTGCTGCTTAAACCAACACATACCCCAGCGTTTCACAATAAGTAAGCAAAATATACAATGAAATAAGTTGCCTGCATTTTCTCAGCAAAAAAGATGAACATTTTTGGGAAAAAATGATGGTTTTCCATACCCTGTTTTAGAAGCTGCTGTGGATGCCAGGTCGGTTGCTACCCTTGGGATTGGCTGCTGGGACTGGGCCACAGAGGGAGGATGGAGACTGATTTGGTTTTACCATCTGACTCCAGATCTGGCTTCTGGCTTTTGCTGACACTGCCAGTGCAATCACCAGGGCCTGGCTGGAGTTAATTGAATTAAATGGGACACTTGCCAGGGACACCAGTTATCTCCTGCAGTCATTAGCACAAGAACAGTGTAAGGATTAGCTCTTGTTTGCTGTCTCAGGTGTTAGTGGTGATACCAGCCGACATGTTAAGGTCTTGTCAGCAGCAGCGTGTTCTGGAAGAGACAGCAGCCCCTTTAGCTGATAGTATCCATATTATTTTTTTTACATGCAAGTATACCTCATTGGAGTAATTTTATTTTAGTCCTCACTTTGAATGGTTTACTGAGTTTCATTTCTTCTCTCTTTTCAGGGGATCAGCAAACATATAGAACAGAAACACTCACCCTTCTGACTGACGACGCTTCCCAAACACCCTTGGAGCCTGCTTCAGCAGCCCTGGGAGCATGGCCATGGCGTGGGGTGAGTGATGCAGAGGAGTCACTGGTTCTGGGTGTTGCTGGTATCACATGAACTCTGCAGTGGGGAAGGAAGGACTTGGGCTTTTGATTTCTGAAGGATATTGCTCTGATAAATAAAGGAAAGATTTAACTGCTGCAGAAAAGTGTGGAGATTTGCTCTTTGGTATTCTGGATGAGAACCTCTGGTCCTGAAGGGCTGTACAATTACTGAGGAAGCAATGGGCACGAGCCCATGTCTCACCTGCAGCAGTGCCCACATCCCCTGTGCCCACGTCCCAGCTGAAGCAGTGCCTGTGTCCCACCCATGGCAGTGACTGTGTCCCATGTGCCCGTGTCCCCTCTGCAGCAGTGCCCATGTGCCTGTGTCCCACCCATGGCAGTGACTGTGTCCCATGTGCCCGTGTCCCCTCTGCAGCAGTGCCCATGTGCCTGTGTCCCACCCATGGCAGTGACTGTGTCCCATGTGCCCGTGTCCCCTCTGCAGCAGTGCCCATGTGCCTGTGTCCCACCCATGGCAGTGACTGTGTCCCATGTGCCCGTGTCCCCTCTGCAGCAGTGCCCATGTGCCTGTGTCCCACCCATGGCAGTGACTGTGTCCCATGTGCCCGTGTCCCCTCTGCAGCAGTGCCCATGTGCCTGTGTCCCACCCATGGCAGTGACTGTGTCCCATGTGCCCGTGTCCCCTCTGCAGCAGTGCCCATGTGCCTGTGTCCCACCCATGGCAGTGACTGTGTCCCATGTGCCCGTGTCCCCTCTGCAGCAGTGCCCATGTGCCTGTGTCCCACCCATGGCAGTGACTGTGTCCCATGTGCCCGTGTCCCCTCTGCAGCAGTGCCCATGTGCCTGTGTCCCACCCATGGCAGTGACTGTGTCCCATGTGCCCGTGTCCCCTCTGCAGCAGTGCCCACGTGCCACGTGCCCGTGTCCACCCACGGCGGTGCGTGCTCTCAGTGGCTCACCTGGAAGTGAAGTGCTGCTGCTTCCCGGGGCTGGGGACACTGACAAACAAGCAAAACTGGTGATGAGGTGCTTCAAGACCTGCTGAGCTCAGACATCTCCCCCATGCACGGTGTAATGGGGGGGGGGATTGCAGCCTCTGTACAGGGGCTTGGGAAGTGCCTGGGCAGCAGAGCAGCCATCCCTGCAGCCGGGCAGCCTCCAGTCCTGCTGGATGTTGCCACATGAAGCCTCTGGCTGAGTCTTGCCCTGCGCGTGGCTGACGGGGAGGTTCTGCCAGAGCCACAGGAGCTGTGGCTGAACCCGGCTGGGCTGGGCCCTCGGTGGGTGGGAGCAGCCAGCACAGCAAACCTTGGCCTTGGCTTATTCATGGATTCATCCTCCCATAGCCCCCTTGTTACAGGCAGGCTCTGTGGTGAGGCTGCCAGTCCATGCTCCACACAGCCCCTCTGCACACTCTGGCTGCTGGGAAGGGCCCCTTGCTTTGGGGAGTCACTTTAAACTCTCTTTGAGGGGTCTTAAAAATTGCTGAACTTTCAAACTAAGTTCTTGTGATTGAATATTTATTGTTGAACTCAGCATGAAATGTAAAACAAAGCCTAAAACCAGGGATGCTTTTTATTTTAGTGTAAATGCTGACAGCATTTTTAATATATACAGTATTTTACTACTGAATGCTTAAAATTATTCTAGTGTTTTGTGTCCTCAGCTATTTTTCTCTCTACTGTGGTTAGCCCTAGAGTCTGCATTGGAATGAGTAACATGCAGAGATCTGAGACTTACGGCAAGCTCAGCCTAGGCTGCTTTAAGACATGTTAGTGTGGGGATCTTCTGGCGGTGCCATGGGGTCGGAGCCGCATTGTGGCCCTGTTAAACGTCAGAGGAACGGCCGGTGTGTTCCTCTGTGCTCACAAAACTGCAATGGGGTCAACTTTCACCTGGCTGGAGCCTGCCCAGATCACCAATTTGAGTCCATTCTGCCATTGGAAAATTGTTCATTTTCACGGATAAGTCAGAATTAATGTTGTGTGGCGGTGTGAGTGCGGTTCAGTGCAGGGTCAGTGAGGTGCTGATGGGCAGTCTGGGGCTGCTGGCCGTGACCTTGGGACAGACTGCCAGGGCCAGTGCTGGTGCCAAGGCACAGCTGTTAATATCTCCTACACTCTGCAGTAGTATCAAGAAATACAGATATACAGGACTTAGGCAAATCCAAAAATCCACAAAATGCCTTTTGTTCTCTTTAACAGACTCACATCAATGTTTCTTTCATGTAAAATGTCCATAGGCCTTTGCTGCTTCCAAAGTGAAGTGCATTCCAAGTGATAACTGCAATAACTAGTAAATAGAATTAAAAGTGCTACTGACAGAAAAAATGCTGTAATGATATAAGGGCAGAGCTGGCACAAAAAGTAGCCTTCATTAGTGTCCAAATGAGGCACATGTGAAACATTATCCTCAAGGGTACCACTTAAGTTCTTTGCTTACAGAAAGGTATCATGGAAGGTTTGGGTCAGAGTAGCGGTCAGCCTGAGCTATTTTGCAAGAGGAGATAACTATCTTTTTGGAATTTCACAGGTAGGCTTATCAGAGATGAGAAATACGGGCCCAGAGAGCCTTCAAAAGGTGCTCTTTGTCCTGGGCCCTTCTGTGGAGGACACAGTGTCCTGAGGGGACGCTGACACCCAGCTGTCTGTGTGTCTATTTGTGTGTCTCATGATCTTCAGGTTGCTTTTTGTATCCTGGTGCAACTGAAAAGTCAGCCTTTTTTTAGAAAAGTGTAAAATCTAATGAGCAGTGTGGTTGAAAACCTCAGCCCTTCCCAGGACACAGGTGAGTGACACAACCTGGCACAGGCAAGTGACATGTGGAGATGGGCATCCTGGAAGGAAAACGTCAAAGGAATCACTCAGTGATGTGGGGTGGGCAATTCACAGGGCCAGGGAGCTGGAGACTTGTACGTGCCACCTTGTTCTTCACTTGGTGCCAGTGGGCTTCAGTTCACAAAGAAAGTAGCTGGAAAAATTAGCCAGAAATAGTTGACCTTTCATAAGGCCTCTAATACACAATTACCTGATGTTCACTGAAGTGGTTCACGTGCTTCCCACTCTAAACTGAAAGCTAGGTTCACCCATGTGTGAATAGCGGTCTGGTTTTATGGAGGAGGGAAATGGAGGAAAGAAACTTCAGCAAGGAGAGAAATACGCCAGGGAATTTTACTGGTTGTTTGCTTCAGGGGAAGAAAAGGGCAAATAGATGCAGCCACCTCAAAGTAGCTTTTTGACTTTGAACTTTAAAAGAAAGGAACATGGGAGAACTCTGAGGTATCGACAGCACTCGACAGAAGCTGTTCCATGGAAATAGGTAGGAAATTTAGGATCCAGCAGAATTTGCTTTCTTAGCCAGATGACAAATTCTTTTTTCTCCCCAGTACAACAGAATTATTACAGCCCCCATTTTCCTTACTGCCTTTTCTTTCCTTCTGCCCTGGGCTGTCTGGTACAGGAGATCCCTTGCCTGTGTGGCCACCAGTGCTCACCTGGGGGCTGGCCATGCCCCCTCTGCAGAGTTCCAGCTCTGACCCTGGGCCAAAGCAAGCGAGTTATCTGGGGCTGCAATCTCTAGTGGGCTTGAGGCAAAATACTTTTCCAAGGAAATTATTTCTATGGTTGGCACAAAGGTGCCTCTACCGTGCACCTTTCCAGGGCAGATGTGCCCAGGTGCACAAAGCAGTCTGGCTTCAGCAGTTCAGCGTTCTCTTCACTGCCCCCCTGCTCCCACCCCCCAGCAGCACGGGGGGAAGTGGGGGCAGAGACCACCCCCCATGTGGGAAAGCAGCAGCATTCACAAGCCCAAAGACTTTTTGAAACCAGGGAATGGGATTTCCATATATGATGAGAGAGCACACTGTGCAATAGAAACTACATTTGTATGGAAGAAAATTATTTTCAATAACCTTGGAGCTTAAAGACTTTCATGAACAAAAGCAAGTGACAATCCCCTTCCCCATCTGCATTATCTGACAAAACAAACAAAGTTTCTGAGACAGGTCAGACAAGAGCATCAACGTGGCAGTTGTAGCACTGAAGCACTTTTCATTTGGTCAAGTATCTAAGTATCTTTGTGGGGAAAAAATCCCAAAGGTTTAGCTTTGGATCCCAAAGCATTAGACTTGTGATTCCACAGAATTCTGTGACTTTGGAAATGTTCTGTTGTTTTTCAGTATGAGCTTGTGAACCTGGAATGAAGTTGTCATTTGGGGACAAAACAAAACAGATGAAAAATAAATGCTCGTGTCAGGTCTGGAGACCAAGGGGGTCCTGAGCCATGATCTTTAATATGTTTCTTTTCCATCAAGTTCAGGAGCAACTTTGAGCAGGATTTGCTTCAGTTGCGGGAGACAGAAAAAAAAATCATATTAAAAATAAAAGAAGAACCTTGAATAAGATTTTTCATAAAGCCATTTATTTTCCTATAGAAGACATCCAGATCCAAGAGTGAATGGTGAGTCAGGAGTGCGCTCAGGCACACGGTTCCAGCAGCACCTCCCGGGCTCCTCTGACTGTGGCTCTGCTGGAAGGCAGCTTGAGCTCACAGCAGCATAAACGTGGGATGGCATGGAGCTCCTCAGGCTTCTGCCTCCTCCCTTTGGAGGCCACACAATGTGCACGTCCTGTTCCTGAATTCATGCCTCTTCTGGCAATTTGTGTGCCTGATTGTTAAATTTCTGTTTCTCTTGGTCTACACCAGTGCCCAGAGCTCTGCCAAGCTGCCAGCAGTTGCTGAGACCATGGACAGGAGCCTCAGCTTCCCACAGGGACTGTGCCCACGTCTCTACCTTCCTGCCTGTTCCCAGCTGATCCCCAAGGAGCTGGGGAGCTGCCAGGAGGGCATCAGGAGTGCACAGAACTGCTTTCCCCGTGTTCTAAGGGCGGTGTGCTGAGGAGCTAACCATGGCAGAGAGACTGAAAGCTGTGAGGGTTTCTCCTGGAGCCTGCCTTTAGCTCTCCATGGCCCTGTTTGGGAACAGGCTGTAGTCAGTACATGCCTTTAGCTTGAACTTGCACTTCATCAGTCTGGGAGGAAGAATGGAAGAAATGTTCTGAGAGAAAATTCCATTTATGTCTTCTGCCACCTGCTAATGGCATATGTGAACTGCTGCGTGCCAGTAGCCAATGGCAAAGATAACATCACTGTGGAGAAAATTGTGCAGTGCTGAAAATGAGACTCATGTTCCAGATGACCCGATAGTTCAATGCCTGCTAGGGCCGGGTGTGGGGCCAAGCTCTGCTCACCAACACTCACACAGACATTCAGTGTGACGGCCTTGTTGGAATCCCAGAAATTAAATTTTTTAGGGCAGGCAAAAGTACAAAAGCTGAAGAGCTTCTGTTCACATCCAGCCCCAAATCAGGCTTTTCTGCATACACCTCCAGCCTAATTACTGAGCCAGGGCAAGGGAAGCTGACAGGTGGGAGCAGCTGTCAAAGTGCCTGGTAAAGCTGCTGGTCTGAAAACTAACATAATGGCAGAGTAGGCAGGGTGGGCAGCTCTTCAGAAGTAAATATCTATTTACAATAGGATCTTAGAAATATTTGAGGCACTCAACAGCGAGATCCTTGTTGCTTTTCACCTTTGTGCTGCCTGGAGTTTTTGCTCAGTGAGGGAATTCATGGTGTTTTGTGTGAACCAAGGAGTAATTGTGAGCAACTACTTAAATAGCCCTAATTATGTTTAGAGAAGGCTGGTCCCTGAAAGCAGCTAGGATCTGTGAATAAACATACTGTCACAGGTGACCACCTGACCTATGCATATGGATCTAAAAAAAAGCCACTTGGCTAAGTTTAAATACCTCAGAGTGAAGCTGAGCAGACAGCAGACGCCAGCAGCCCTGCCTGCCCAAAGCAGCATCGCAGGGGCTCCGCGGGGGGAGCATGGCTCGGGAACCACAGCACGTTCTGCCAGCCCGGGGTGTCCTCCTGAGGGGACCAGAGCCTTTAAATACCAGCCTTTAAATACCCCATGGACCGAGAAAGGTAAAGGGGCTGGGTCCCCTGAACGGGGGACAGACAAGCCCAGAGGCTTACCTCGCTCTGCCCTTGGGCACACACGGTCAGTGTCTGCCGAGTGCAGCAGCTGATCCCACCTGTGCCAGCACTGCCCGGCACACGGAGCTCCCAGGGGACACAGGGCACCTGCTCCTGGCCCGGAACTCCCTGGGAATGGAGAGCACCCACTCCCCACCTGGGGTTCCCAGGGAACAGTGGGCTTCCAGCTTAGCACACAGAACTTTTGAAAGAGAAAGTCTGACAGAGAGGACAAATGTGAAGCTGCTTAACATGTTCAGCCCTTCTGCACAGGGGTTGAAGAGTTCACAATGACAGCTGAGATAAAGCCAAGCCTGGTGGTGGGCCCCAAGCTGCCCCTGCTCCACCGGCCTTCTCCTCCTCCTGCCGTGAGCACCCAGCTGCCTCACCCCACCATTAACCACGTGTAGCTTCAGTACAACTTAACAGCATAGAATTATAGTCTTATGACATAGAAATGGGTCAGAAACAAACTCTGTGCCCCTCTGTATTAACCTGGTGGTTCTTTTGACAGCTAGAAAAAATTTCTTAATATTCGTGGTAATCAGTCATGTTTCCTTCCTCTTTGTTCTGTTTTGATCACTGACTGCTTTCAGCACTCCTTGTGCATGGCCACAGGAGGAGTCAAGCACTCTAGGAGCTAGCACAGCACGGTAAGATTAAGGGCTTTTTCCAAGGAAAAGGCTCTGTGGAGGAGGATTGCTGTTGATGCTTGTACTGCCATCAGCGCCAGCTCCAGGCATCGTAGGCAAAACTCTTTAGTAGCAAGCTTTTAAAGCTATTTTAAAAGAGATTTTACGGAATTGTTTTAGGGTGATTATGGAATTATAACTGAGATAACTTAGGAAAGAAATATGAGGGAAAGGGAAAAACATTATATTCATTCAAATAGTAATAAGGTGGGAATAAGAATAGAGGCCAGTTTTGGAGAGATAGTAATATGTACCAGAGAGATATTACCAATGCAGGCCCATACCTGCTGCTAACGTGTGAGTTCAGAAGTGCTGCTGCTGAACAGTTTTTTCATGCCAGGAAGCTGCACCAGCTGCTATGGATGCAGATCATGAAGCTGATCCTACAGCATGGGTTCTGGACTCCTCCAGTTCTTGGACTCCTTCACCTCTGCATCACCAGGGTTTCTTCAGCACGGTCATTAACAGCTCACACATACCTGCCACACCTGCAGCACACG
The DNA here is from genome assembly GCA_013397175.1 of Platysteira castanea. Lineage (NCBI taxonomy): Eukaryota > Metazoa > Chordata > Aves > Passeriformes > Platysteira > Platysteira castanea. The sequence continues at coordinate 262,208 of VYXC01008357.1, forward strand.
CCTCTGCATTCCTCCCCTTGCTCCAAGACATGCTTTGTTCATGGGCTCAGCTCTCTGAGCTCACACTCACTGTGTGATTCACATGGTTATATGAAGTGCTGGCAGGTTGTGGTCATGGTGGATTTAGCCCCGTCCTTGAAAGAACAGATCCTGTCACCTAACCAGTTGGGAAGTATTTTACAACTTGCATAGTGAAAAAATGAACTGGAAATACCTTATCTGTAGTGACAATCTCTGGACCTCAGCACACATAGAAACCCAGCGATGTCCATCATTTGACATGCATTTGTCTGTTCTGTACCCTGTGACCAGAGTTCACAAGCTTTCTCCCAGCCTCTGCTCAGCTTATAAAGCTTTTCCTGCCATCTATGCCATTTGCCAAGTCTCCAGTCCCTGAGTGCTGCTAGTATTTACAGCTCTGTGTGCAGGGATGCAGTACCTGGGAGCTCTGATGGAACAAGCCGAGGGCCCCAGCACCTGACCCTGCAGGGTGCCTGGACTCTGAAGCTGGCACAAGCCAGATGGAAAATGATCCCACCTTCCCCCTTTCTCCTCCTTGTTCTTACACAGCACAGCAAATCAAAACCCCAGACCAGCACAACTCCCATTGTTGCTTGCTCTGCAGTCTAGGGAAAAAAAAAAAAAGAAAACCCAGCTCCTCATTCCCACACGAGTGGGAACCAGTAGTGTTGGCAAATTTCTAGACTTGGCCAAGGGAAAGATCTGAGTCCTTGCTTAATATTAAAAAACTCAGCTTACGCTGATTTCATTTTCCATTTTTTTATTCTACTCTCAAATTTTATGTCTTTATTTTTAAGGTTTACATAGCATCAGTGACTTCTCAAATAGCTCTGTCCTTTAAATAGACTTAAGAGCTGTTTACCTAACATGTTACCTGATAATAATGAAAATTATAAAGTGGTCTGGGAAAAAAACCCCAAAACCCTAAGAAGTGATATCTCAGAAGTGTTTGTGAATTTGTACAGCAGACAAGGTGTCCCCAGGCTCTGGGTGGGAAAGATGCCTCACAGATGACCCTCAGCTTCCCCCAGTCCCCTTTCTGAACATGCAGGTCAGCATATATACAGAGAATTTGTTAATTGTAAAAAAGATGTTGCTGACAGCTTCGCTTCAGGTGCTGCGCAGAAGAGCCTCATTTGGGAGAGCTGCCCAGGAGGAGGGATGGAAACACACAGCAGCCAGGGGCTCTGGGAAGAGCAGCCTCTGTTGACATCAGCGTGAGGGTGTGCAGGCTCTGCCAGCCTTCTCCAGGGCAGGACGGCCTGGTGGTGGGAAAGGGCTCTTCTCTGGGACTGACCCCAGCCCACACCTACTTTCAGGATTGCTTTTGCTGGCTCCCTGCAGTACTGTTGTCATTTAGTAAACTGATACACCTGGAGAGGTGATATTGCTCCCAGCTGCCACAGAAACTCTTCTGACCACACACCAGCACAAGGCTTTCCCACTCTCTCAGTTTTATTTTCTACTCTGAGCTCTGCAGTCTCACACTCATGCTGGCATACACAAAACTGTACGTTAAAAGTGGCCATTCTGTGACCATCACAAAAATCCCTCCTTCTGGTATTTTTGCTAGGATCACTCCCCAGAACACAGGCGTTAACAGGGGGAACATATTCCCTACTTATGTGCCAGACAAAAGTTCATGGCTTTGTCTTGCTGAAAATGAAGTCTTGATTATTCATGCAGTTCCCAATGAGTCACTCCACACCCTTGAATTATTTCTGACAGATGTGAAATGCCTTCTGCTGAATTCCTACTCCAAGGAACCTTTTGCATGACTGGTTTATCAGTGAATGCGAGCAGACTCATGATTTACAGTGCTTCATCATCGTGGCATGTGTGAGACTGAACACGATGACTAGGGAAATCAGACCCACCTATTTTTGGTCAAAGGTTCAGAGCCTCCAAAATCTGCCAGCAGCCACACAAGAGGTGCTTAAACGGGGCCGGTGTGTGCACAGGGAAACCCAGTTTACCCTGAGGATCTCAAAAATGGATTGGCTGAGGGAATATGAATTCACTCTCAGGGCTGATATGGAGACTGAAGTGCTAACCTGAAGGCCTGTTTGTCACTTTTCACTTTCTTGCTTTCTCTTTGCTGCAGGAGTGTTTTTCCTGGCTGCACAGTCAGCCGTGGTGCAAGTCCCGGGTGGTGCCTGTCCCTGTGCAAGCCGTGGGATCAGACCTCCCCGGCAGGGAGGGAATGCCCAGCTGGGTGCCCTGAGCCCGCGGGGCTGCCCCAGCATCCTGCAAGCTGCAGATGTGAATCATGAGCCATATTGCTACAGCTTCTGAAATCAAAATAAAGCCAAGTAATGTATAGCCCAGCACAGACATATTCCCTAACAACACAGAAGTGTGGTGCTCCAGCCCTGTATTTATAGGAGAAAGGGAGGATATATGATAAGAGGTTAGTGCCAACCCGTCACTGCCTGGGCAGTGACTGCGGTTTTGTATGGACAATCTATTCTTTCCATGCACTGCTCAGAGGTGGATCCTGTTCAGAAACCCCTTCTCTGCCCCAGTGGAACAGAGAGCTATGTCACCTTCATGTGGAGCCCTGTTCAGCTGGAATGTCACAGATTTGCCTCTGGGGCCAACCTGAGCTGCAACAGAGCACGGAGAAGACAGGTTTCAGTGTAGACAGCACGTGCAGTTCGCACACTTGTGAGGTTTGCTGACAGCAGACTTCCATGTGGGAGCCACACCAGTAATGAACACGTTCCGAGGGGAATTAACGAGGCACTTTCCACGTGGGCTCCCGTGCCTGCAGGGAGGCAGCTATGGAGGCAGGTATCTGGTGTCTTGGATGTTCAAGAGGATTCTCCCACAGCTCACCTGGACTCCGGTGGTGGGCTTAGAGACTCCGCTGCCCATCACACTGTATCCTCTGAGGCACTGTCTGCAGAAACTAGCACAGTAGCCAGGTCCCTTTGCATGGGCCTGCCCAGGGAATGAGGGACTCTGGGCCACCTCTGGGCCATCTCTCACGTCAGAGTCAGCCTGCATAAGGAGTTTGCTTTTCTTCTTCATGGAATGGTGGCATCTTGTGAAACCACTTGTTAGCTTGTGCACAGCACGGTGCAGTGTAAGGAGTAAGCATAATGCTGAATTACGAAGAGTAAGAGCATCTGCCAACGTCTGCAGATACATGAGGTCAGCAGGTTTACATTCCTTCAGGTCAGAGAACAGAACAAGCATGATCTTATCCCCACGCCAGTTTCTCCACATTGCAAAGTCACCGCAAGGCATGACGCCACACCATTCCCTCTCTGGGAGGGGGACCGAGGGCTCGGCTGCACCGCCTGGAGAGCACGGGGAGGAACACACAGGCACAGGCAATCTCCAGGTAAGAATGCAGGGGAGAACAAGCACGCTGGTGTTCCCACAGCATGGAACAGCCAGGCTCACAGTATGTACCGCCAAAACATACACGTGTTCCCTGGTGAAACCAGACTGTATTTATGAGGGACTGCAAGATCTTAGTGCCCATCCTCACTTTGTGCCTGCCTGCCTGGGGAGCAGAAGAGGTGTTCTGTTTAAAGTAATGGATCCAGTCTGGTGTCCAGCCCTGCCAGGCCGTGAGGGAGAGGACAGCATGACAGAGGAATTGGATTTTCTTTCTCCTCACTTGTTATTCTATGTGGTCATGTATTAATTCTTAAACTTAACTCTTTTAATTATTTTTATAACCCTTACTGATGTCACTCTGAATATTACTGTTATCCTTATAAATACACAACCCCCTTTCTCTAGAAATTTTAGCCATCCAGCTAACATGCCCTATGACTTTGAAATCAGTACAGAAAATTTATCAACATAATTGAAAATAAAACTAAATTTAGGATGAAAGCTATACCTTATACCCTCAAGGCTTATAAATTTAGTCTTGTACAATGTATACGTGCATGTCCCCAAAATTAATATAATTCTGAAAATTTTGTATGTTTGTCAGAGAAAACCAGACAATTTTAGAGGCATACATATCTGTGCAAAACAAAGTTATGATTACAAAGGCACATCCTGGATTACAGAAAACAAATGTCCTGTCAGACAGAGATTTCCATAAGGATAGGAATTGCTCAGAATTGGCATGGGTCAAGCATAATTTTAAATGCTATTCATTGGGCAATATCCGAAGGATCAGACTCCATCTTGAACACCTTTGCTCACTGTAAACTACATAGTACCTACATAAGTGCTGAATACATAATAACAGATTTTTATATATATACATAATACAGATTTTTATATTGATGGCCAAACCCAAACACCTAAAAGTGACTGCAGCTATTGAGTAGCAAAGGAAGAAGTTGGTTTCTGAAGACCTACTTGGATAACACAATTATTCTTTTCGATGCATTAAACTTGAATGGGGCTCTGGGAATTAGCAGCATAAAAATAATGTCGGTGGTGAATTTAAAATGTTCCCCAAACAAGGAACTAAGGAAGTCTTGGAAGAGGTCTTGTGGTGAACTTGAATCTCTCCACAGTTTTTAATTCTGAGTGTAAGTTTTTTCATAATCTCCAGTGGTTGCTTGGCAACTGCTGTGGGCTATTGGATGACCCATCTGGGCAGCTCCTGCCACAGGCCAGGATCCCAAAACTGTGTGTGGGGCATCTGTCATCCTGACCCTGCCTATGCTGCTCCTATTTTATAACTGCAGATCTCAAACAATGAACAATGCTTGATAGTCATCAACCTGATTTCAGAAGTGGAGTAACTGTGATGTAATGAGATGAAGAAACTCACTCGATACCATTGAATCAATTGATGTCCATACAAGGATTAGACACATTTCCTCATTCCTGGTGCCATTTGTAACCTACCACAAAAGAACGCTAAACCCACTTCTTATGGCCATTCTCCATGCTTCAACAGACCATGGCATCAAAGGACTAGGCAATAAATCTTCACTTCTCACAGTTTTTGGTTTTTTTAAGGAACGTCTGTTATGAGAGAAAAGAGGACTTCAGCAGCTGCAGGAAAGAGCCCTCACTGTGCATTCTCTCCCTGTGTGGTTCCTCTCACATTCTGCCTTTCTGTTCCCTCACTGTCCTCCTGACGAACCCTGAGTTCAATCAAGTGTTAAGGCCTGCAGTAACATTGCTATGGATCAGATTCTGATCACTTTAATCATTAAACCCCTTTGTTAGTGAGTGAACCAGCATTCTGTCTAGTGAGATTCCTTATAGACCAGAACATCACTGTGCTATACAGTACCCAGCTTTGTCTGCTCTGGATTTGCAGATCCCCAAATGTCTTAATTTACCACGTGCTACTCCCTATAAACATAACTTCAAAAAAGGATTGTCCTGAAGCCGTGATCCTGCCAGAAGCATCCTATCATAAAGCTTTTTCTTTCACAGCCGAGTGGGCCAGTGCCAGTGTCCCCTGCAGCAGTGTGTCCAGGTGGAACAAGGGCCAGCAGACACTACCAGGGTGTCGGTTTCATTTTAGTAGTTCAGCTAGAGGAGTCTGAAAAGTGTTAAGTCTAATGATTTACAAAGTGAAAACGGGGTTGCAGGGATCCTACCTGCGTGCAGCTGTCTATCAGTCATGGGAGGAAACAATCCATGGTCCACATTTTACAGGGAAAAGCAGTACTGACTTGTCACGTGGGGTTCTTTGTATGCAGGTCCCTGTCAGGTTCCTGTCACTGGCTCTATTTCACATCCCACAGCTTGTCTTTGGGAGCAAAATTCCAGATCTACCCAGTTCTACCTAAACTGGTTTTGGTTATGCTGATGTGAGTTGAATGCACACTCTGATGTCAAACCCCTGCCAGTGTGTGGCAGACAGCAGGCTCTGGCTTGCAGTCCTCCAGCTGCTGTGCTCAAGAGCTTTGATGACCACCAGCTCTGGGGAGCCAGTGCAGCTCCGTGGCAGCCAGCAGCCCTGACTGTCCACAGAGTATCTTACACCATGAACCCAGCACATTCCTTCTGCTGGCACACACGCAGACGGGGAAGCAGGAATGAGAAAGCAAATGCCATAGGGAAAGAGATAAACTGAAAATGTGGGAGGGAACTGAAAGCATCTCCCTTCTCCTTGCACAACTTCAGCTCCAGCTTTCCAAGTTTCTGCTGTGCATCACCTCTTCTACATGCAGAACAGAACTTTGTTTCCCTTGTCTGAGAACATGTGAAGAAGTACAGGCTTGAAAATCCTTCAGTCATTTAACACTCAAAATCACTTTTCACCCCATATTCTACATTCTAATTCATCTGCAAAAGCAGAGATGCAAAAACAACAGACTAGTGCAACATGCATCATACACTCCAAAATATGCTCAAGAGAGCTTACACAGTGCACTGCTCAGTGTTCACAGGAGTAGGCAGGAGATCAAGAAACCCTAGATTTTACTTTGGACACCAACTTGGTCTGGAGCTTTGAGTGAACAATTTCCAGTTTAGGTTTCAGTTTTACTGGCTGAAAAAAATTAGGAGGTATTATTTATAAAGCTTGGAGAACTTCCATGAAATTTGCCTAAAATCCACCTGTTAATTACATTTCAACAGAAGCTGAGATGTGTCTGCTTCTTTCACAGAAGCAGCACTCCAGAAACAGTTCATGGTACAGAAGAGCTGGCATATTTCTTTTAACAATGGGGTGAATAATGGCGTTGAAGGCCTGGTTCTGGGAAGTACACTAGAAGAAAACAGGTATTTCTTTAGACATCATGCTATAGGAAAAGATATTTAAATATGTCGGTGTTCTTGAAAAAAGCAATTTCAAATAAATTCTGTGTGTACTGCCATGCTAATCTGAACAGCACGCTTGCATGCACAAATTTAACTTTAAGAAAAAACGACCCCTTTTCTACTACCTGTGTGTACATTGGTATTGCTTAACCTTCACATTCTTACGAAGCTCACCGTAAGCCTTCTCACATGCTAAATCTATCCTACTAGGTATTTACTTACCATTATAAAAGTCTTTTACCACATGAGTAAACACAGAAATATTTACACAGGTTAACTGTGATATTGGTCTATATAGAATAAAACCACACTGTTGTGTATTTCAGCACCCTGCTTCCACACAATTTTCTTTCCTCTGGCTTGTTCTGACCTATGTGCACTCCCAAAGACCTCACTGACGTGATCCCCTGCCAGGGCTGTGACTGGGCACTCACCCTGTGTGCCACCTCTGACATAGTGAGGCACAGTATCACCATCAGACCACAAATTAGCCCTGGCTGGCTTGTTGCAGGAGCTGCTTGCCACAGTGCCCCTCGGCCAGGTAAAGAACAGGAACGTGCCCACCACCCCAGTCTCCACTCATCTGAGTTCTCCAACAGGAGACCATCCAACTGAGATGGTCTGAGAGCCACTGCTGCTGTTCTGGGAATGGCAGTAGCTAACAGAAACAGGCTTTTTACAGCATCAGAGACAAAGGAACAGCAGCAGTGGCAGTCACAGCAGGGCAGGTATGTCGAGGAAGGGCAGAGTCCCCCAGGTGTAAGCTACCTGGACCTGGGTGCTCAGGAAGCCTTGATGCTGCCTGAGCAGTGCACACCTTGTGCCAAAGCCACTGCAGGCACACCAGCCTCCTGATTCTGGTGCCACTGCCCGTCTGTACTTCAGGCCTCTCTCCTGATGTCACAAGGATGTTTGGCCAGCTGCCCTGGGAGATAGGACACGTGTCTGGGTGGCCAGCTGTGCACTGCACAGGTCACTGCCACTAATGGCAACACCACCACGAGATTTCCCCTGAGATAAAGCCAAAGCCCAATTCCACTGTTCCTGTGCCTGGTTTGTGTGTACTGCACTTTGGGCAGATCCTTCCCCACCTCGACCTGGAGCTGCCATGCCACACTTGCTGCAGAGCAACACTGGTGCTGAACATCCACAACGTCCCTTCACGGGCTCTCAGGTTCATTCAAACAACAGCATGTGGGACTGGGGTTGCAAAAACAGCCAACAATCCCCCTCTCCTTCTTTTGGAGGGAGTCTCTGTGTCCTGACTAGTCCCCACAGAGACCACAGCTCCTCTTCTTGGAGACAACTCCGTGTTGAGAGCCTTTAACGACTTTCAGATATCTTAAGAGAATACAAGCCCCTGAAGAGAAAATTCCTAGTCTTAACTTGCAGAATTCACAAGCTAATTTTTATCCATATGGAATTATTTATGTGTAACCGAGGAAAAAATCCTCCTCCAAATGACAATGCTGAGTATATCACCTCTTTGCAATGCACTACCAAAGAGTTCCCACACCATTTTACACCTACAGGACAATTCCACTGATCAAACTTCTCACGGAGAATCTGTTAGGGCTTGCCAGGAAAACAGGTAATTACTATGGGAATCCTAGTAGTGTATTTTAAGTACTGTGGTATTTTACATTTAACCCAGTAGTTTGTATCACTTCCATCAGTTTACTCTGACAAATGTCAGAATATTCACTTCCCCAAATGTTCTGTTTTCCTATTTTTCTCAGGCTCCAAAAACAGACCTCTGAAAGTGGTTTGAATTTGCAAACCCAGATACACACTGAGATCACTTCTTCACCATTAATGAAGGGCAACAAGACAAGTTGTGCCTGTTCTTTTAATCATGTTTATAAAGGAAGTGCTCAATTATAAAATAATAATAACAATAACAATAATAATAATAATAATAATAATAATAATAATAATAATAATAATACAAAATGCAGATCCTCATAAACAACTATTGCTTGTCTACCCCCAGCACTTTTAGTTTTGCTCAGCAAGCTCTCCATTTCACTGATGATTCTATTTCAATGGATTTCAGCAGAACTACTTATATAAGTTTTAAAACAAATTTAACAGCAGAAAAACAGAGACTTATGTGAACAGACTTTAAGTTTATATTCACCACATCATTTTAGTGTCTGACAGCATGAGTGTTTCAGTAGATGCAGTCACAGACATTGATAGCAGCTGTACAGCTGGATTAGAAAAGCAAGAATTATCCACAGATGTATTATTTTTTCAGTATATATTTTGCATACAGATTCTATGTGAGGACAGAGAATCCATCAATCCACTATCTGCCACAAACCCCACATTTGTGCTTTTGTAGGAAAGTTCCAGCTAATCACGACTGTATGTTTTATGTAGCATGTTTATGCAAAAAAGGCCAGGGAACCAGTTTTGGCTGATCACTGTCTCATGTCCCACCTGATGTGGCAGCAAGAGATCAGTCAAAAGTTACTCAGAACCTAAATATGTACAAGTTTCCCCACACCTTTATTTATCCAGCTCCAATCTCTGCTTTTGAATTCCTGCTTCGCCAGCAAAAGGGGAAGAAAGGGCACTGCACTTCTGGAAGTGAGATGTGAGGGGTGCAGGTACACGCTCACCTTTGAACCTGAGGATCTCACACACCTGAGCCACGCGGATGTTGTCTCAGCTAGTTAACACAGGTACCACTGCTCCAGGCAATCAGGACTCCCTGGAAAGTCTGTTTAAATAGGCCATCCAAACATTATTATTATGGAGTTGCAATGGCTTTAATGTCTACTCTCTAAATGCTCTCTCATCTTAAAAACAGACCATCTTTCCTCTCCACACTTTCTCTTAGTCTCCTATTCCAAGTATTACCTATATTCCCTATTACGTAAGTCCCTATACTTCAGGAACTCAGTCCTGAAAATCGATCTATAACTACAGATCAAGTCGTGCCACATAGTACTTACTTAAAGTATCTGACAAGCTCTCTGAAGTTTGTCTATGTTCCCTTTTTGATTAGACAACATATTAAAAACAAATGCACTGCCATTATTCATGCTTTTAACACTGAGAGGTAATTGATAAAGCTGGTAAAATGCCTGAAGAATGGTTTATACACAAAGCAAAGTGATTACTTACTGTTCAAAGAAGAGGTTTTCAAGAAAATGAACAACCTAGATTCTAGGAAATCCAGCAGTGAATTATTTAAATGTCCATTAAAATAAAACCATGCCAAACAGAAAGATTTCAGACACACCAAGTATATCAAAGAGATGTGGATTTTCTCCAATACTGATATCAGTCTTTACTCAATATGAGTTTGAAATATATGAGAGAATATGCTGCTGAACTCCACATGAGCTCCACAGAGCATGAAACCGTTCACATTTCTCTCTTTACTAGGTTAAATGAAACCTGATCTGGATTCCACTTGATCATAAGACTGGAATGCTGAAAATGCCGTAATCTATTTATACATCAAATTGAAGAAACATTGCATGTCTTTGAATTTCACTGCATTCCAGTGTATTAGCTAAATAGCAACAGTTTACAAACTGTTTCACGTTTAAACTGAGAAAGAAAAGACAGACCAACCTGACTTATTTATCCTAAAGCCAGGATTGATTTCCTGGCTTTAAAACTATGGCCCAGACCCAAGTCTGCTCTGTGCCTTCCCTAAAAGCCTTGTTCTTGCAGGAGTAATTCATCACTAGTGCCAAAACATGGTAGTTGCCCTATGACGACTTCCAAATCCACAGTTCTTTTTCAGCATCAAGAACGTACTACAGCCCCAAACTAGATTTGCAGCTCAGATTTTGTTCACACTGCTCTTCCCTCTGCCTCTAAACCACAAATGGTTCAAAATACAGCAGACAGCAAGGCTGAGAACAACTGTGTAAATAAGAACAGTCAAATCACACAGAGGAAAACCATAGAGGGGCTTGTACAGCCCAGGAGGTATGGGCAGTAACTCACCTACCAACAGAGCCCCTCAGACCTCCCCAGGGAAACAGCAGTCTCCAGCTCCACAGGATGCTCACTTCCCTGAATTGTCTACAGAATCCTTCAGGTGTGCACAGTGGTGTTTGACACATTCTTCTGACCAGAGGAACTGCTCCTATTCAAAAACCACAACTGGGTGCAGCACAAGATCTACAGAAAAAGTAAAGGTGCCCATCATGAAGAAGAGCATGATATGCTAAAGGCCTGTCTGTTATCTGTACAAATGTACATCCTAGATTTTAACGTGAAGTCAAACACAGCTGCCACTGACATTTGATGGGTTTTGCCATTGACTTGAAAAGGGTCAGGATCAGGCTAACAACAGCTGATGCTATTTCATAACATTTATTCATTTCTACTTGCACTTTCAATGTGTGAAACAGTCTCCATTTGTTCTCAGTTGTCATTCCTATAATTTTTTTCATTAGTTAATGGATTTAGTGCCTATTACTTTCCATGTAGAAGACTATGAACACTACAAAGACAAAAAGAGCAATTTTTTGAGTGAGGGGAGAGGAAAATTCTGTGCTCTTTGTCACATGAAACTTTAAGAAGAGCCTGAAGCTAAATACTGCAAATACTATTCATGGTTCCCTGGATAGTTAGTGGCCTTTATAAATGCAAAAATCCCACTTAGACATTCAAATAACTAATTTGTGTTCTGTGCCCTTCTTCCCTCCAGCAGTCTGTAACCTGGCATTTGTCTTCCAGGTCTTGTGTCTTACAGCTTGAAATTCAGAAGAACTTGAAATTCAAATTATGATTGCATCTCAGTTCGGTTTGAGATCATTTGGGGTAATTTAGAGGAGTTTTAAAAACAGTAATAATTTGAGTAACTGTCTTACTGTCTAGAACCATGAGTTTCATAAAAAGGAAAATGTACAGTTTACAGTAAAAGAAAGGAATTTCTGATACTACTGTTTATTTTAAAATTTAAAATGCTAATTCAGGATTTGATACAAGAGTCATCAGAAATGGAGTGCACCCTAAAAATACCACATTTTTAGTAACTCCTAAATGTCTGTTCAAATTTGGAAAGATCCTAGTGATAAATAAACTGCTTATCACTTGTTCGTTACTGTGCCAATATGTTACTATGCTAAGACAGTATCACATGGCCTGATCAAAATTTAGGTTTCAGTACTCAACACACAAAAAAATGGTAGGTAGAGCCCTCAACAGTTCTCTGTATCTGCAGATAAGGCAGATGATAGATGGGAGAGAAAAAAATGAAGATCAAAGAATGAAAAATAACTTGTGCAAGGCCATACTGCAGATCAATACCAACTGAGGGGTGAGACTGAAGATAAAAAAACAATCCCCTGAACTTTTCCTACTGACTTCCCCACAAACAGCTTCAATCTGGACTCCTGACACTTGGGTAGATGCCCTACTTGTTAGGTCAATGGCATCCCCAGGCTAGCTTTTAGTCTCTAACAGCAATCACCTCATGTTATTAAAGGCTCAGATATCCGAACCCATGCACTCTAGATACGAATCAACTGATTCCCTTTAATATTCCTACATCTTTCTTTTGAAAAATATTGTGATTTTAATGTTCACATCAGGGCTTTTCAAAATTTTAAAGGTACAAGTACATGTGTTAATATACATCTTCATACACGCGTGCATTCCTTTCTGGGTGTGAGCACGTGTGTGAGTGTGTACACCCCGTAAGCATTCAGGGGGTCAGTGCATGCTCATGGCACACAGATTTCATTTCCCACCACCAGTGGGAAGCACCACCTTTTGACCATTTAAAATTACAGAAACGAACAAACAGAACATTGTAGTGCCATTTTCACTGGACACATACAACTACCACACTCCAGAAGAGCTTCTTTTTTAGTCTTCTGTAACTTGTGGGAACATTTCTGCCCTCAGTCTGGAGGCTGAGGGATTGTGTGAGAGATGTATCTGTCACATGACTCGTGCATGATCTTTAAATGGCAAAATATGTAAAATACATAAAATCACCTGCAGTGATAACAGGAGAACCACAAGGAAAGCCACTGAGGGGTCTCACTGCCACTGAAACCTGTATGGGGATCCCCCTAGTGAAGTGTGTGGTGGTGAGGGTGACAGAGAGAGTGGGGAAGAATTACCCAAACCTCTGCCAGGCGACACAGCAGCACTGAGAAGGAGCCTGCTGCCCTTCCACTGCCTGCTCCACGTGTCCTGTCCAGGTGTTAAAAACCAGGCACACGGACACCAGGAGGGTCCCACAGCGCTGGCGCTCTCACACATACACAAACAGGAGGCACGTGGGAACTCCTTTTAACTAACTGTGGCAAATGTTTTTCTTGAAGGAAAAAAAGGAATATATACATGCTTGACACTTAATAAAAATACCAGTATGTTTGTGCCCAACATAGTGGAATATTGTTCAGCACTAATTCAACATCACAAAAATATTATCAGTGTAACGCTGACAAGGCCATTGTGTGGTTTACTGTGTGGATCTTGGCTAACCTGGCCATGGGCCGTAGCAATTTTTATACTTGACTTTTCCGAAACCTTTCTGATTTGTTAGTGAATCAGTTCACCTTGTTCATTCTTGTTCCTTATCCTTTCACTATTTTACCTTTTATTAATTTCCCTTTCTTCTTTGCTAGACCACATGAAATGTTGCAATAACCCATTCCTCATTACACTCATTACACTCGTTACACTCATTACAGAGACATCCTGGCCTGTATCAGGAGCAGCGAGGCACCAGGACCCGGGCAGGGATTGTCCCCCTGTGCTGGCACTGCTGAGGCCCCTCAAGCGCTGTGTCCAGTTCTGGCCCCTCAGTGCACAGAGGACATTGAGGGGCTGGAGCGGGTCCAGGGCAGGGAACGGAGCTGGGAAGGGGCTGGAGCCCCAGGAGAGGCTGAGGGAGCTGGGGAAGGGGCTCAGCCTGGAGAAAAGGAGGCTCAGGGGGGCCCTGGTGGCTCTGCACAAGTCCCTGACAGGAGGGGGCTCAGGGGGGTCGGGCTCTGCTGGCAGGGAACAGGGACAGGAGGAGAGGGAACGGCCTCAGGCTGGGCCAGGGGAGGCTCAGGGTGGACACCAGCAGGAATTGTTGCATGGAAAGGGCCTTGGCAGGGGCTGCCCTGGGAGGTTTGGAGTGCCCATCCCTGGAGGTGTCCCAGGAACGACTGGACGTGGCAGTAAGTGCTCTGGGCTGATGACAAGGTGGGGTTTGCTCACAGTTTGGTCTCAGAGGTCCTTGCAGCCTAAATGACCCTGCGGTGCCGCGGTTCCGTGCCTCTGTGCTGCTCCCGCCTTTGGCGTTGGTTCAACCGCA
>VYXC01008357.1:276526-307411 GCA_013397175.1 Platysteira castanea
GCGGCGAGGAGGAGAAGGAGGCCTGTCCGCGGGAAGAGGGCTGCGGACAGGGAGGAAGAGGAGGAGCCCCGCCGCCCCCCGCCCGCCGCAGGAAGCCGCCGGAGGATGTACGGTAGCGCCGGGGGCCCGGCCGGCTCGCCGTGACAGCCCGCCCCAGCACCCCGCTCGCTTCGCCGCGGCCGGCCGAACCCCTTCCTGCGGAGGAAACATGTCCAAGATGCCGGCCAAGAAGAAGAGCTGCTTCCAGATCACCAGCGTGACCACGGCGCAGGTGGCCAGCAGCATCACCGAGGACACCGAGAGCCTGGATGACCCGGATGAGTCCCGCACCGAGGACGTCTCTTCTGAAATCTTTGATGTTTCCCGAGCCACCGACTACGGCCCCGAGGATGTCTGCGAGCGGAGCTCCTCCGAAGAGACTCTCAACAACGTGGGCGAGGCCGAAACTCCCAGCAGCGTCTCTCCCAATCTTCTTTTGGACGGGCAGCTGGCTGTGGCTGCTGCTGGGGTGGCTGCAGCCCCCAACGGGGGGGCTGTGCCCAAAAGTTCGGCTGTGCCCCTGCCAGCTGCTGCCCCTGGCACTCCTGTGGGGGGAGGCAGCAGTGCTCAGGCTCCCCTGCCCTCCACAGGGCCTTCTGCACCCGCTGCCCCCGGGGCCATGTCTCAGATGGCAGCTGCCGCGTGCAGCTCGCGCTTCAGGGTGATCAAGCTGGACCACGGTACTGGGGAACCCTACAGGCGAGGCCGATGGACGTGTATGGAGTACTATGACCGGGACTCGGATGGTGGTGGTGTTCTGGGCAGGACTGGAGATTGCATTAGGCACAGCAGCACCTTCGAACAGGCTGCTCAAGAGAGGGACAGTGGCCTCGGTGCCACAGGAGGTTCTGTTGTGATCTCGGCTGTGCCAGCATCAACCCATGGCCCCGATTCTATAGCTGACAGCTCTCTGGCTGCTGTCTCACAGCTGCTTCAGACAGAGAAAATGAACCAGTCCTCTCTACAGCAACCTAATTTTGTCATTGGGCAACAACAGCAGCCGCAACAGCCCGTAGGTGGGGCCATGCCTCAGAGTGCTGCTCAGCCTGTGTTTTCTGGGGCTTCAGGAGCAAGTCAGCAAATGATAGTGCCGCAGCAACCACAGCCACAGGTAAACCCACAGGGTGTTTCACAGGCTGGACCCAACGGGAAAGGCATGGCACCTCCAAGTGTGACAGTAGGGCAGTCGAGCATTCCTGTGGCCCAGCAGCAGGTGCAGCAGGCAAGCATACCAGTGACTCAGCCTCAACAATTTGCTTATTCTCAGTCCCAGATTCCACCAGTGCATCTACTGCCGACGCAGCCTCCTGGGCAGGCTGAATACATGCAGCATATGACAATTATGCAGTCTCAAGGAGCTATTCAGCAGGCTACTACAAGCTCTGCTCCAAGTACTGTGGCCTCCAGCCTTCCCGTGGGGCAGGTGACGGGCCAAAACCCCTCACCTGTGGGAGCACCAGTGATGGGGGTGTCAGCGCAGCCCAGCGAAGCGGTCGGACAGGGGTCGGGGTTGTTGCAGAGTGGCCAGGCACAAGTGAGTCAACCTGCCATCCCGCAGCCAGGAGGTGTGGTGCAGCCAGGCCTCGGACATACGGGGGTTGTGCAACAGAAATCTGTGACTCAGCATCCAATGGGGGGAAGCAGTCAAGTGTCAGGAATGCCTAGCGCTCCCCACGCTGTGGTCCCTGGAGTTCAGAGCGTGCCTGCGGTTGTGCCCGGTACAAGTGTGCCTAGTGCGTCCACCACCGCTTCTGTTACGATGCCAAACGTCCCTGTTACGCTGGTCCAGTCCCAGCTGACGAGCCACCCTTCTGTCAGCAGAAGCACTGGCGCGGTCCAGTCCCAGCACGTCGGACACTCGATGATGCAAGGTGCACCCAGCGCATCCGCCAGCCTGCCTCAGGCAAACCTCGGACAGTTTCAGACCCAGGCCCAGTCCTTAGTAGGCCAGATTGATGATACTAGAAGAAAATCGGAACCCCTACCTCAGCCACCACTTTCTCTTATAGCTGAAAATAAACCTCTTGTGAAGCCTCCCATTCCAGACACTCTAGCAAATCCTCTTCAGTTACCTGCAAGTACTCCAATGAACAGTCTTGCTAGCTCTGTTTTTGGCATATCCATTCCTGTTGATGGTGATGAAGACAGGTATGAATTATTTTATAATGCCATAAAAAAGAACAGTATTTTTTAGAAGTCAACTTTCAAGTTATTATCAAGTGGGTTTTGTAAATTCCTATTTTCAGAAAGTCATGCTGAGGTTCACCTGGGCTATGTTTTTATTTTAGGAATGCAAACCATAGCAAAGTATTTAGGTGAGTAGTGAATTGTATTTGTTCTTTCCTGGGTGCGAGTGTGATTACTTTACTCACAAAATGGGGTGCAAAGTAGCCTGAAAGCTGCTTAATACACAAATAATATGACTTCTTAAGAGTCAAAGACTGAAAGCTGTCTTTCTGTAGCCAGTGGCTACAGAGTGAGAAAGCCTATTCTCTCCTTTTTTCTGAATGCATTATAAGACACTTAAATGACAGCTGGGTTAAAATGGCACTCTATTGCAGTGTTAAATCTGTGTGGTGCTATCTCAGGGCCATCAGGTGGGGCATCTTGGGAAACTTAAGGCTTTTAACACAAATTCTTGATTTTTCTCCTGCTGTGGAGTTCACACTTTATAGTGTCAGTTAGAAAGGAGAGTATTCGCACTTGGATGTGGATTTGTGTGCAAATCCATGTGCAGGGAAAGCTCTACAGAGAATGGTCCTTTATATTGAGAGAACAGACACTACTTGGGCAAAGATGTGGACGTGGTGGGAAGTACAACCTTACAGTGAGGTTTTTTTTAATTGGAAAATAATTTGGAACTATGAGTTGTAACAGAGGGGTGTGGTGTGGGCAGGCTCCTAAGAGGGCCTGAGATAGGCAGTGGGTATGAGGCTGCTGTTCCCATAGACACGTCAGACTGCTCTCAAAACCAAAACTACTTGATTGACTTCTTGGGGGGAAAGAAGAATCAAGCAGTGTTTGAGCACTGAACTTAAGTCCCAGCATTTGCTGTCAGGATTGCTGCAGTTTGCAGGAAGGGAATACATGCGTGGTGTTTGTTTTTAAAAACAGGCGTTAGGCCATTATGAGCAGGTCTTGTGGTGAATTTCTCTGTAAGTCTTCCCTCACCTTGGGACAGCACCGGGCATTGAGATAACATAGCCAGTGTTGCTCGGAGCACGTTTTAGTAAGGCAGCTGTGTCTGTGGGGTTGGGGAGCAGTGGATGGAGAGAGCACCTCGGAGTGGATGTTTGGAGAGTTCAGGCTTTAGATTTAATGCAGGCCTGTGCTCACTGGAACATCGGCTAACGCTGTGTCTGAGAAAGTAACTGCTGTGCTTTTCTGCAAGGAAAAGCCGTGGTTTGGAAAGCTGTGCTGGTTCTAATTAAAGTGGTAAAGGACTGACAAGGAAAAGTTAAACAGTTAAAATTTTCTCACAGTTTGCCTACCTTAAGAGGATTGCTAACCCGGCTGACAAACTGCCTTGTGCAAATAAGGTTAGATTTCAAGCTGGTGGGTTCTTTTCATAGCCTAGTGTTTTATGAGAAGATGATTTGTCTGATGTTTAATCATTCTGTTGATTCAGGAATCAGAAAAAAAGGAATGCATTTTGCATTTGTTTTTCATAGCTTCTAATACTTAATATAAATTGTGGTAATGGACGTGATTATCTGTGACAAGTGAATCACTTCTGTGTAAAGACAGGGAAAAAACTTGTCCTGCTTTTTTAAACTAGGGGCTTCTAACTTTGTGTGGCACTCCAGTGAGTCAGTTATTGGTGCTCTTACCCACAACAGTGATTTTTAAAGTTATTTTTCCAGTTTAGTCTTTGAACTTGCCACCTTGCAGTGGTGCTTTACATGCTGTTCATGTCTAAGGAGACTCTTTCAGACACTTTGCCATGAGAATTATGAGCAATGGAAATGGTGTCTGAATGCAGTGTGCTCTTTTTGACAGGCCATGCTGTGGTGTTCAGTAGAGAAACGCATGTCTGGTTATCAGTGAAGGAATGCTTATATCTCGTTTGTCAGTTTCTGCCCTGGGTGATAAAACTGTGCCGTGTGCTGGGTGGTCGGAAAGCCAGGAGCACACGAGTGGTGTGAGAGTCTTTCCCAGCTGGGAAGGTCATCCTGGTAAGCCGTGAAAGCTCACTTTAAACAGGCCTAGACCTCAGCACAACGCGGGAGATAGATACAGAGACAGTGGATCAAAGTTTATTCTTTGCTCCCCTCAAGCAGTAGCCTGACTTCCACTGTCTTCAGACAGAGGTGAGAATGAAAATCTAGCAGCTCGTTAAGACTGTTTTACCACTTGGTTTTTATTTGCTTTACTCTCTGAAAAGGCTTTATTGTAAGACTGTCTCCTGCTTTTTTCTTCTTTCCAGCCATTTAAATTGTGCCACTACTCCCATGGGCTTTGCCTAGCTGTCTTATCTAGTGGAATCAGTGCTGAAATAGTTAATGAAGACCTTCAAGTGTCATTTTTAGGCTGGGGGTTAACATTGATAAAGCTATTAAGGCGCAAAGGGAGCTGATACATCATGAGTCATGGTTTGTGCTGGCAGGTCCAGGAAGTTAACGCACAGCTCAGTTCGGAGAGGTTACTTGGTGGTCATAGAAGCTATAAATCTGTGGAGAGCATTTTTCTCTTTTGTCTTTCTTACTGTTAATGTGTAACATCCCCAGAAATGGGGCTCAGTGTGTAGGGAGGTATCTACATTCCTTCTGGCACCTTCGGTTATACTTCAATATTTGCATGTACTTGAAGCTTCACAGACTTGTGTAGATGATTCTCCTATAGTTGTCTTCTAAAACAGTGAGTCATCAAGGAGTAGCGTATAGCTCTCAATACCCTGGATTTATCTGGAAACTCACTCACCATTCTGAATATGAAGAGGAACTGTTTTAAAGGTAAAATAGTTAAGTTGGAAATTCTTTGAAAACAGCATGTCAGGAACACAGTAAACATGATGTAAAAAGTTGGTTGGTTCATGTATTTCTGAAAAAACTTTTTTTGTTACTCTTATCTTATGGTCTGCTGTTTTATATCAAACAACATCTAAGTTTATTAGGGGTGGAGGTGTAAGGTTATCTAGCCTGATATGTAGAGAGAGCTATGTTTATGGATTACTTTCTTCCAAGCCATTGCCTGAAGACTTTTAGTTTCCTGTTCCCATAGCCCAGTACATTTTGACAGCAGTCTATAAAAAACTGTGGTTTCTTGCATTGACCTGATGAATAGTGAGGAATCAATTAATTGGAAAATCTTGTCCTGGGGGGAAGAAAGGGTGGCTTGGTAGTCCAAAAGAATAAAAAAGAAAAAGCCTTTGGGATGTCACACCTTCCTCGAAAAGCAAAGCTGGTTTTTCAGTTGATGTGTCCAAATTCCTAAGCTCTTAAAAAGGAAAAATCGTTGTGTGAAAGTTGTGAAATATTTACAGCATAACATAGTATTATTTTCTTTTCCTCTTTAAATGTGGCTGTAAGTAAAATAAACCACAGCAGTATTAAAGGATGGAGGAACTAGTACTGTTACTGAGGCAGATGTGGGTGTTGCTCCCTCAAACAAGAAGTCTGAAAAATACTGTAAAAACACAGTTAGAACTGGGTCTCAAAATTGCTCTCACTCTTCTTTTGTTGGACTTCAGCACTAGTAGTAATTATTTTGGAGGGAGGGCAGTTAGAGCACCTGAGAGGATTTTGGTATCAGTGTCTGTCGAGTTCTCTGCTCCCTCTTATAGAACCTTATAAACCCATGTAGACACAAATTTGTAATTGACAAGCAGAATATTTCATCTGGCTTAATAACTTTATTTTGGCTCTTGGGGGAAAAGAAATATGTTGCTTCTGTTAAAAGAATGTTACTGAGAAAGCTTGTTCAAACCTCCTACATATTTGGCAGACTTTTGGGGCAAAATATTACTAGGGCTGTTGGAAAATGAGCAGAGTATAGATCATTTTCCAGAGATAACTGACCGGCTTGAACTGTTCCGGCTGTATTCCAGGAACACCAATGAATGGCTGCAATTGTGAGCTGTCGGCTATGGCAGCTGAGCTGTTGAGAACCCGATTGTGCAGGGCTCTCCGCAGCGTGTCTCCGAGCTCAGCTAAATCACATATTTGTGTGGAGCTCTAACTGCTGGTACAACTGTGCTCTTGAGACCACGTTCATCGTATAAGGACAAAACTGGGCATGGGATCACTTAGGTATTGCCGTAGGTGCATGTTTTATTGTGCTCCTAAAGAAAAAAGTAAGTATTCTGCAAGTACATACCAGTACACGATACTTGAATTGCCTTAGTACTCAGTATTATCCCTTTCTTCACATTGCTCGTAAACTTTTTAGAGGTTTGAGCTCTCCTGCAGCTGCAGACTTGTTCTCAGCTCTCCTCCTGAAGGCCTGTGTTTGTGTGTGTGGGAAAGCAGGTGAGAATGAAACCTGGACAGACACGCTCCAGAGCCGGGAGAGCCTTCAGTTTGACAGAGAATTTGAAAAACTAAGCTGGGACTTCTGGGGTGACCTTTGCAGTTGGTGGCAGCAAACGATGGTTAATGCGAACAAACTCCAGTTGGTTGCCTTCAATGCTTGCTGTACTTTCTATAACAAAAATTACCAAAGGTAGCTGCAGCACTGCATGAGTTTCTGGGTGGTAGAAAGCCTTTTGTGCTGTGCAGTCAGTTTTGGAGTGGGGCAAGATAGCTAAACAAAACTGGTTACTCACTTGACAGTGCTGTTTCCCAGTTTAAACATTCAAATGCCTTTGTTAAGGAGGAGTCAGTACATTCTTAGAATCAATGAGATACAAGTGTTTCAGATGAGAGAGTTATTAAAAGGAGGAAATGGAGAAAATAGTTGAAAGAAATTCACAGTGATACTGTTCAGTTTGATTGAAAGACTGTAGTTGACCAGCCCTGACAGGAGAGGTTCCCTGTACCTCAGACTCCTGAGTGTTCTGCTCAGCTGCTGGGGCTTAATTTTTTCCTGCTCTCTTACAGAAGAGTGCTCTCTTACAGAAATGTTCCATAGCTGATTTTCGAATGCTGTCTGTATGGCAGAAGTAATAGCATATGTTTTATGGAAGCTGTTTTAAACTTCTTGTTAAAAGCTGAATATTCAAATATTTGGATTTTTTGAGAAGGCAGGACTACCAAACTGCTCTCAGACTCCAGAAGGGCTGAAAGTTCTCCAAGGCTGCATTTTTACAGGAACTGCTGATAATTTTTTATGACTTTAGGTGACACTATAGTAAAGAGAAGTTGCTCCCTGTTACTGTACTGGATATTTGAGTTATCAGCCTGTTGCGTGTTGAGGCTGTATATTAATTTTCCTGCTATAAAGCTAGTGATTAGCAGTTTCTGTTGCTCAGGAGAAGTGGAAACCTTGTTTGTGCTTTATGTGTCAGCAACGATTCCTTAAGAAACTTCTGTGAGACTCCTCCTGCTAAAGTACATCTGGGTGGTTGTGTTCAATAAATCTGGATTGTCAGGCACAGGTGTCTGCTTTTATTCCTATATTTGACAAAGTGTAAAGATAGAAGTATTTATAGTAACTACTAAAGCCACTGTCTTCTGAGAAGATTCTCCAGATGTAAGAGGTCACTTGAAGTGCAGAGTAAGGTTGTACTTCCATTCCTCTTGAAAATTATTCTATCTTTAAACTTCACACTTCATAAATACAAATGTCTTGAGTGCCAGGAAATCTTTGCCTTATGGGATAATCTATTTTTACTCGGGCAGGGCAGGTGAATTACTTGGCCACATGAAGGACAGCTGGATGCTTGTCTTAATTTTCTTTGTCAAGTAAAGCAAAATTAGTCCAAGAGTGTGTATATCTGTTCTCCCTTTGAAGCTATGAGGGATGCATTTGGATGATGATAGCTTGTTTGAGTGCTTTTGTCAGTGCAGAGAGAAAGTGGAAACACTACTGAGTGCCCTGGAGAGGTGTCAGCTGTCTGTCGCACTGGCAGCTGGTGGGTTTGTCTGGTATGCACTAAAGGTTACAAAGGGGAGTGGGGATCTGGGCACAGCCCTGCAGGTGTGGCCTCAGCAGTGCTCAGTGGAGGGACACATCCCCTCCCTCCACCTGCCGGACTTTGCCTCGAGCAGCCTGGGGTACCGTTCACCCCTCTGCAGTGAGGGCAGAGTCCTGGCCCCAGGATGTCTGGGAGGGGATGAGTGTGGCAGGTGTGTGAGCTTGCAGTGGGAAAGGGTAGATTGATAGGAGATGAGATACTGCTTTCAGTGAAGGATCTGAAGCTTTTGTATCCGTCTCAAGCAGGTTTAACATCCAATAGAGGATGGGGTGGTCAGAAATGAGGGTTAACAAACCCTGCTTGCTTCTCCTCAAGTTACTTCAGCTATTTTTATAGGGTGTATATGAGAACTCCTGAGAATGTCTCCTATGTAGAACACCCTTTGGTGGGTGCAAAGCCTGTAAATACCTTGACCAACCCTACAAATGCATTTTTAAAAATACAGTTTCTGTAAACCAAGTGGTGAGCACTCACTGACAGCACAGGCTGGCCTGAAACTTGAGTGGTAGAGACTGTAAATGGTGTGGGAAGGCAGACAGGTTTATAGTATACTGTGTAAATAACTGTGCCATGCATGGCCTAGGATCTAATAGTTTTTTTAAAAACTAAGTGTGTAATTTGAAACATTTGCTCATAGATATGTTCCTGACCGTTATCACATGAGTAGGACAGGTGGGATTTGTCTGAGTCTGCTTGAAGCTGTTGTATCCACTCTTTTATTTTTTCTCCACTGATACGGAAATATTTTGTTGTCAAAAAACCAGGAGCCATTTGTATTTATAGATGACTGAAATAGCTGAAAGTGTTGTCACTGCAACTTAGTGGGAGGAAAAAAATCTCAGTGCAGTTTTATTTGAGGATGAATTTTCAAGCTCTGTTCCACTATACAGAACCACTTTCACCAGAATTCACCAGCAGCTTTCCCTTCATCACTTTGTTTGAGGAGATCAGGTTTTGTTGGTATCACAGGCAGCAGGAGCCTGATCATCTTCAATAACATGTTCATACATACAAATGCATGCCTTTTCTTTACCAGCCAAGTAGTATAAAAGTCAATACTTTTCAGAAGTTTTGCAGATTTTTGGATCTGTAATGCAATACTAGCTAATGTGGATCTTTTTATTTCAGAAATGCTAAATTTATTATTTTGCTCCCTCCTTTATACCAGCGTTATTGGGTCTGCTGGGGAGGAGCACTCAGAGCTTGCTCTCTTGAATGGGATCATTTGCAGGAGAGTATTATGGCACAGTGATATTCTTTGGCAAATTTCAGTAGATGCTGATGGGCTCCATCTCTGTGGAGTTCAAGGTGTTGAGACCATGGGAGTTATTTTCAATAAGGCTTTGTTTGCTTTTTTTTTTTTTTTAATTTGTCTCAGTTCATTCAAATGTGGATAATATTGGTGAGCTTTTCTGTGGCTTTTCTTGAAAGCTACTTGATAGAGGCAAGAATCCCTGACTAGGTCAGGCAGACTTTCTGCATTGCTGTTAGCAACTTGTAATCTGTACGTTTCTCTCTCAAAATGTGATCTGCTGTAGTTTCTTTTTGCCTTGAAGCCAAACTGTGCATCATATGAACTACTTTGTCCTGTATCCTCCCTCCAGGAACTGAAGGTTGACTGTATCCCGTGAGAAGACAAGTCATTAGGACGAGAAACCTTAACACTTGTTATGTGTTTTGATTTGAGAACAGAAGCTCTCAGATTAGTCCTCACACAGTTTGTAAGATGATGTAATTAAAGTTCAGCCTGACTGACAGCCCTGACAGGCTTCACAGAACAGCCTTGCTTCATTAGCAGGTGGTGTGTTAATCAAGGTGTCCGTGGCAGTGCTCTGTGGGACAGGAGGAGCAGGAGAGCACTGGGTACCTGGCTGGGACAGGAGTGCACTGAGCCTGGCTTTGGAAAGTAGGAAGACAGCATGTTGAGGATGGAAAGGGTCATCACTGCATCCTGAAAACCTTAGAGCTGTTATGATTACAGGTTGTGCGCAGCACTCCTGAGGCTTGGGGACCAATCTCAGGGACCCAAGAGAACTGGACTCTGGGGTTTTGGGCTGCAGCTGTTGAAATCAGGAATAAGAAGATATTTAGAAGATTGTTGTATTCCTTCTATGGTTAGTATTAAATAGTCATACTGGAATTCACTATTTGAACTCTTCAGCAAAGCTGCTTCAGAAATAGTGTATGGTTACTACCCAGTACAGGTAATAGTGAAACTTTAAAAAAAATTTATTTACTTTATTAAAATCACAAAATAATTACGTAAAGCAAGTAATAGCATTGGTAGGGGTTGAAAAATATTCCTGGTGTTGTTTTTAAATACCCAAGCCCACCCAGAGCAGGGGAAGGCTGATGCCAACATTTCAACAGAGCAGGCAAGTGATCAGTGAAACGCCTCTGCCAGACTTCATACCCTGAGCATTTGAGACAATTGTCTGCATTTCCTTCTCCTTAGAGACTTCTAGTCACTGCAGGAAGTTATTTGCCAAAATCTTCTCTTGAGAGCAAAGTGAAGAAGTATGGGCTACTGCTTTTGATTTTTCCAGTTAAGATCAGTTCCGTGCAGTGTGCTTTCTCTGTCCTGTTATGATACTTTTATTTTGTAATAGCCCATGAAACCCCTTTAAATCCATCATGGTGTTTGAGAGCCAGTGTCCCAAAAACTGTCATATGGGCTGATCATTGAGTCAGCCTTTCCTCTCATTGGTACCAAGAACGCAACTAAAACTGAGTGTTAAACCTTCCAATTCTTGCTGGTTTTTTAGGGTATGTATAGCAAGTATAATGGCTTTAAGGAACTGTGTGAACAGAATATGCAGTTAAACACATCACTTCAGAGCTTGAGATGTTATTTACCTTAATTTTGCATTGACTCCCCCACATTTAGTCCCTGTCAGTTTTCTCCTGCAAAGCTTTGTGCTCCAGTTACTGTTTTGTAGATTGAATCTTAGGAAAGAAAACTGATTCAAAGTTGCAGCTGCTTTAAATAGAAGGTGCTAAAAATAAAGTGAAACATCTTTTAAAAGGAGAAGGATGGAGAAGGAATTCTGTTACTATTGTGAACATCATCTCCAAATGCCATGAACTGTGCTGCGAATTCCCTGATAAGCTGTGATCAAGTGGGCATCAAATCCCTCATCCAGATCCCAGATGAACCCTGCCAAGTGCTGTAATTTTGAGACCAGCTGTAGTCAGTCCCCGTTGCAGGTCACAGTCAGTACCCCAGTAAACAGCCTTTTTTGGGGGAGCACTGAGACACAACTGAAAACTACCTTGGGTTTGAAATACTTCTGGCTGAAAGTACATCCAATCTTTCAGAAACTTTAGACACTAGGGAGGGATTCATTTGTTCCTTTAGTGCACAAACACATCCGTGTATGGTGAGAGTTCTCTTGAGCTCAGACTGCGTGCTTACCTTACTATTGGGTCTCTTACCTATTCAGTACTAATTCTGATGTTAAAAATGGCTGAATATGTTTGTTTGCTGATTTCCTCTTCAAGGCATCTTCGAATCACTTCTTTCTCAAAGTGCTTGGTTCACTTCTGGCTCTGTAGCAGAAACACAGATGCACCAAGTTCCACACTAGTGTGCTTCCTTTGATAAATGTGACTGAGTAACACTTTTCTTGGGCAAAATGCCTAACTCCTGTATCTCTGTGCACAGGATGGGAGCTGGAAGATTGCTACTGACTTCCCAATCCTACTGATCCATTAGTGCATGATTAATGGCCTTACTTCTAGGATCAGGGTTATGAGAATAGATAGGCATATGTCCTTCTGGAGAGCTGATACCCAAACCTGGCCGTGAAATCGAAGCTAAGAGCTCAGGCCAAATAAAGCAAAATTTCAGTTACTCAGTGTGTGTCCTCTGTAGAGGTTTGACACCTTTGCAAGGCTTTTATTTTTAAAATCCTATGTAGATTCTTTTCTGTGCAGTTGCAGTCAGCTACTCATGTTTTGTACTTGTGCAGCTGATTATTGCTACCAGAGCTTACTGCTTCCCCCTTATCCTTATTGAATTGCCTCCTTTTTATTTCAGACCATTGCTCCAATTGGGCAAGATCTTCCTGAATTCTATTCCTGCTGTCCAGAGTGCTTGCAGATCATCTGCAGGTATAGAGATAGTCTGTACTCCACTGCCCAAGTAATGGATTAAAGTATCCCATAGCACACGTGGAGGAGACCCTGGAAGAGCACTGATGAATGATCCTTCCACTGAACCCTTGGAGAGCCACGTGCACAGAGTAGTTGCCCATGGTGGACTCGCTTTGTATGAGCCGAGCTCTTACCAACAAAAATGTCTTGCAAGGTGGTGTTAACCAACAAAAATGTCATGCAAGGTGGTGTTGAAAGCTCAACTCATTTTATGGCATGGTCACATTTCCAGTGGCTTTCTATATGAGACCCGGTAATTGTTCTCAGAAGGAATTTTGGCTGAAGTGAGCTTTTGTAAAGGTCATCCATGTGTGCTTTCTGCTGCCTGGGTAATAAATATGTGCTTCTGCTCTTCTTTGGATTTCTTTAGAGGTACCGAGCATGGATTGTCTGACCTGTTGTTTTCATATTCTTCAAAGACAGATGCTTAGGCCTTTTGAATATTCTGCATCATTCCTGTTCTCAAACCTAAAGAAAATAAGTCAGTGATATTGAGAGAGAACTGTCTGAGGTGGTATGAATTTTTTATTTGGGGAAAAAAGTGCTATTTTTCATGTGTTATTCTTGTTGTTACCCTCAATTGCTGAGGTTGGTCGGTAGTTTGAAGATTGAAACCTTTTCATGAGCAATGATGTTACTGTTTCTTTCAAATGAAGTAGCTGGGAAAAAGGCATCTGTGCAGCAGCCGCTGTGTGCTGGGCTGATACCCCGTGCAAAGCCAGTATCATTACTTGAACCAAAAGGCACGTACCTGTATACTTGATGATCTGCCAGCTTTCACAGGCATGGTTTCTAGCGAACAGAGCTCTCAAGGATGAAGTTTGTTTGACATACTGTCCTGATGAATGTCAGTGGGAGGATACACTTCCAGCTGTGACGTGAGACTTGGGATGAGGTCTGTGCTTCCCTTTCAAAGGGGGACAGCTATGTCCTGGGCATTCAGAGAACTGAGTGAGTTCTCCTTCTTTAAATTTGGATCAAATTTTCTGTTGCATGAAAACTGTTCTTAGAAACCAGAGCATGGGAGTAAGTTGTGAATATTGGCATTCATGAGCTTTTAAAGGACATAAACGCAGTATGCGTTGTAGGACTTGTTTATAGAGACATGGAGGCATTTTTGGCCACCTGAGATAAACATTCAAAGTGTAAGTGTTCTGAGCTAGTTGTCTGTCATAGTCTGGGGCTAAAATCAAGCCCATGTACCCTTGGGGATACCTGGTCTCTCTCAGCAGAGATGGAGGAAGAGAAGTTCTGGGGTACCTTCTGTGGAAGGGAAGGTGGTTGCTTTTTCTCTGGGTCAGCATCTGGGACATTCCTGTCCTGTCTGGCTCTTGGTTCCACTCTGTCAATCTGCCAAGGACTGGGACTGAGTCTTGCCCTCAGACCTGGCAGTCTGCCCCGGAGGAGACCTGGGCAGTCTGCCTTTCTGGTCCAGGCTGTCCCTGCATTCACCCAGGACAGTGTCAGGGGCACTTGTGGTGCTCCAGCTGTGGCACAGCAGCAGCAGACCAGGTTTTACTGTTCCTGTAAGCTGTTTTCTCAGTTGTTTCTGCAAACAGAAAGGAAGGCATTTTTAGGCATTCTCTAACCTTTCACTGTCTCTTATGGTTAACACTAGATGCCTCAGCAGTCTGAAACTCAGTCATACTAGTTCAGATCTGCATGTGAGGCATCATTCATGCTGCCTCTGTGGATTTGCTTTTCCTGTTTAGGTACAAACACCCCCATTAATTATTTTTAAAATATATAGCTGTGAAGTAGAAAAGGTTCTCTTACTTGTCTGAAGTAATGCAAAAGCAATTTCAACAGTAGGGGTTACAAATGAGAATCTAATAAGGAAAGTTTTTCCATATCTTTTCAGGTGCTTCCTTAAGACTAGTACAAAAATATAGAGCATATACTGTATCAGTATAAAAATAGACTATATGGAATACATGCTGTGTGGTAATAAACCACTTTTATAGCTAACAATAGCAACAGGGCTTTATATGCTACAAGTAAATTTGTCTTGGAAGTTGAATGACTTTCTATTTACAGCCTCATTCTGAGGAAGGGACTTTACATACTCCTGACAGACAGCCACGTTAGAAAGAAGAGCCCGGGCCTGGGCCTTCCTTTCAGCAAAGGAATGCTCTCTTGATCTGCAGATGCCAATTGTCTTCCACATGTGAAGTCCTGTTACACAAATGTCCTTTAGCTATGGTGTTGCTCTTTTTGTAATTACTTATTGAGCTGTGTGCAGTGCTTCTTAGGAGAACGTGACTCTTACCAACATAAGAGGATGGTGTTTATCAGTTTCGATCAAGCAACTTCTGTAACAGGTTTTAAGCTATGTTCCAGACTAGCATGAATTTTTTTTTGAAGGGTACAGTGCTGAAGGTGGGAAAAGGAGTTACAGGCACTTTAAACTCAGACACTTCCTGATCATTGCTGATGCTCAAATACCATTATCCTTGCAAGGTTTTTTGTTTTACACCTGCCATGAGAATCAAATTACTTCTGACAGTGTTCTGTTATGGTGCTGTTTCTTTGATGGCTTTGTTTTATTTTATGTGATGCAGTAATTGTACTTAAATTGAAACAATTACATAACTTGAAGACAGTTGTTTTAAGAAATATTCTTGCCATAAACTTAGAAAAGGGATTGATACCTGTGCTTCCAATGTTGATATAAACTTCTCGTTTTAAAAGCGGTTCTAAAAGGAATTTGAACTAATGCTTGCATTTCTGAAGATTTTTCAGCAAGGTTGTTGCATTCGTCTGTAGGGCTGGCATAGCTCTGCCCACGTGAGGAGGAGCAGTTTGAGGAGAGGAGCTTCTAAGCCTCAGTAGAACACTGCTGCAGCCACTGGCAGCAGGGAACTGTGTGCTTCATCCCGTATCTAGTTTGCAACAAACGTTCAGATGAGGCTTTGGAGAAGTTCAGATTTTCTACTTACACTGTCAGCATAGTTGCCGTGGTGGGGCTGAGGCTGGAGGGTCAGGCTGCCAGGGCTTTGGCGCTGGTGTTGGAGTATGGCCATAGTGTGACCTGTTCAGCAAGGTCACTGTGCTCTGGCCTTGTGGCTCTGAGAGCTCTCTGAGTGAGTGCCCAGGGGCTTCCATCAGCCCTTGCCCTGTTGCACCTCGGGAAGGGGAAGTAGAAATGTGATTGAGAGGTGCTTGCAAAGATAGTTTACATTCCATTTTTCATTTATAACTGGATCTGGTTTTGAGTTGTAACTTGATCTGTCGTAGTTTGAATGTGGCATATTGAGCTCCGACTTCCAGGCCCCTTGGAGGACTCATCTGTTTTGAGTATAAGGCAGGGGATTAAGTAGGATGGAGACACTGGGTACTGTGTGCAGAGGTACTTTGGGACATACTAAAAATGTGAAAGGTGTCTCTTGGGTGTAGGTATGTTTGGCATTAGGGTGGTGTACAGCTAAACTATACAGCGCTGCCGGCAGGACGGGAGAGGTCTCATTGTTGGCCTGACAGTCATCTTTGTACAGGAGCAGCTTCATATAGCCTGAAAATCCATAGGGCTGGAGAATTACTATTTTGTTTTGCATCCTTGTGTCCTTAAGGCAAACCCACAGAAACAGCAGGGCCTTTCAGACATTAGTTTAACCTGTCTGGACAGCTAATTCACTTTGTAATGCAGGTGGAATGAAGAGGGTTGGTATTTTTATTACATACCCATTTTCAATATGTCTGTCTGATTCTTGGATCTCATAGGAATCCGTCAACTGCATTCTACCAAGCGTTCCATTTCAGCAAGTTACACGAGTCAAAGACCACCTGGGATAGGTATGGATGCTTGAGTATGGAATGCATACATGCTGAGGTATGCATGAACTGCTTTGCTCCCTGCAAGTTTCTCATTGTTTTTGTTTGCACAGAACTGCTGCCTGCGTTCAGAACTCCATACTGGGCTTCTGCAGTTTGAAGAGGTGAAAGCAGTCATGGAAGTGAAGTATTTGTTCTAAAACATGGAACTAAACTCTAAAATATGACATGACTTTTTTTTTTTCCTCTTTCCATTATGCATGCATCATACATGATGTGTAAGAGTTTAATGCTAGTCAGCTCCTAGCTGACCTTTGCCAAAATATTTACAGTTTCCTTTTCCAAAAGAGGAAACTTTCTGGCATTAAGTCCTGTATCAAAAAACACATTGTGAAAATATTATGTTTAAACACAATTTTTGTGAAGTTAAGATATTCGTATCTTAAAACCAGGAATAGAAGCTTTCTGGCTTACTTTCATTCTGCTGAAGTAAAGCTGGATTGGGGAGTACAGGTGAACTCTGACAAGGACAAAGTAAATCTCCAAAGTTAGCATTGAACATGGTGAGAAACTGCAGTGAAGTGCAACAAAGTCTTATCTAGCATGGATAGGACTTGAGAGAAATGCATTACTAATTCATCAGTAGCTGCAAACTGTTTCTTTCCTGTGCTTTAATGATTTTGAGGGATTTTTTTTTTTGTCACCATTAAGTCGAAGTCCTGGTGATTATGTGATTTAATGCCTTGTGCTGCTCTGGCTTGTCAAAACTTCTGCTTAACAAGCTGTGTAGAATGTAAATTTTGTTTGGCTGTTGAAGTATTGATAACCATTTCGTCACTGTACTGGCTGTATTTGACTTGAAAGGCTTCTCAACTTGCACAGCTCAACTGAATTCTTTAAAGTTTGCTTGGCAATAGTTTGTGTACTGCACAATGATGAAGGTTGTAAGTAATGCTAAGTGTCCTGCTC
This sequence comes from Platysteira castanea, assembly GCA_013397175.1. NCBI lineage: Eukaryota > Metazoa > Chordata > Aves > Passeriformes > Platysteira > Platysteira castanea. The sequence continues at coordinate 293,535 of VYXC01008357.1, forward strand.
TTTTTTAAAAAGTAGTTTTGTACTGCTGGGGTGCTGGCATTAAGCTCAGTTTCAAAGCACATCTTCCTTTTTCAGCAGAAAGTTGGACAAAGTTACAGTTTTGCTTTAAGCTCTGGTTGATGCCACTTCCCTGTATTTATGGAAAGAGTTGGTATTTAGGTTTCAAGGACTTCATTATTTCACTCGAACAAACTTCAGGGCTTAGAATACACATTTGGTTTGTAGACCAAAAAGTCACTTTGTGGTCTAGCCTTTAGCTGTTTCTCTATTTTCATGCCTCAAAATAAGTCTTCGGATGAGGATGCTAATTCAAAAAACCCTGAAATCAAGTAACAAATGATTAGGATGGAGGCTTCACAAATCCGAGGTTTATGTGCAATGCCTGAAGCAAGTGCTGGAAATGTGGGATATAGAAGAACATTATATTCAGGTAGAAGGATATAAATGGCTGCCTTTAAAATAAGCTTGCATCTTTGCTGGTGAACACTTCGTGGTAAAAACAGGTGTTTGTGAGAACATAGAGTGAAATTCATCAGGATTGATGCATGTTTTACACTTATAATCCATTCAAATTCCAAAGTCTTTGACAGGATTTTGCAGGTCTTGCATTTATACCCGAGTTATTGGATTTTAAGGTCATGTTAGGCAGCTTTCCTTCACGGGATAGCTGAAACTGAGAAGCTTTCAGCTGTAAACTTCCAGTGAAAGGTGGTGTCAGGGGCATCAGTGGGCAGTGCAGCTGGTTGTGGGAGCCCTGGCAGGACGGAGCTGAGAGCTCCTCGTGGGCAGGACACAGCGGGGCTGTAACGAGAACATGGTGTGGGGCTTCTCTTTGTCATCCCTGGTTTGGGAAAGAAAAACCGCTGCTGCGAAAACAATGAGCTCGTGTGACTTCCTCAGAATCCCTTTGTTCGCCCATCACAAAATGTGGGGGTTGAGGCTCTGCAGAGCACCTGGACCAGCACTGTCTGCTGGCAGTGAACTCTTGATTACATTTTGCAGCTCTTTAAGAAGTAGTTTGTGAACCTGAGGGGCTTGACTTAAGAGACTTTGGTGTAAACAGAAAATCTTTGTGTAATTCTAGTCTTTTTCTCTAACAAATATGGATTATTCTCCTATGAGTAGCTGTCTCTGGGGACCTGCTGAAGTCAGCAGAGCTAGCCACATGATACTGCAATGGAGAGCAAGAGATTGCTGAACTGCTCCAGTGAATAGAAACTATTTTATTTTTCACCAACATGCTGTGGCAGGAAGAGTGCTGGTGAGGCTCAAACCAGTAAGTGTTAAGGAGATACTGGTTGTTACTGACACATTTGCAGGGATATTTTCTTGCACAGTGCTCACATAGTTGTTGCTGAAGGCACAAGTCTCCCGTGTTGGTCTTTTCAACCGATGTGGTTTAAGAAGGGGAGTAGTGGTTGCTTGGTGTACTCTCGTGAGTCTGGGTGAGTGCTCTTCTGGGCCTGGGTTGTGTTTGCACAGTAAAGGTGCCATAGCAGCTTTAGGTGGGTCTGCCTAAAACGCAGACATGATCAGTAAATTTGAATTTAAAGCAGTAGGATTTGTGTTTCCATTGCATTTATGTGTGAAGCATTAAACCTTCACAGTATAAATTAGCTCATAAAACGTGTGTGGGAACTCCTGAGGTGGTGAATTCATTGCCTCAGGTTGTCACACATTCTCACATGGCTTTGACAAAGAAAAATAATGGAAGTCTGCAATACTCACACAGATCCTCTTTCCAGGCTGGAGAGGTGATTGCATTGGGATGCTATCATGATAAAATCTCTTTATGAGATGGAGGCTGATTAAATAGGCCTCAACTCTCTCAAGAACAGAAAAGATTTCTCTGGATAGACTGCATAGCTGAACCAGTGGTAAGACAGTAGCTCATAAATGAATAAACAATGAGGGGAAAGAGTAAATGACCACAGGGCTTTAGTTTGTAGTTCACCTGTAAGCAAAACAAGTGGGAGTGCTCCAGGGTGCCTTACTGGTGTTTATGGAAAGGTTGTTTGATAATTTGGTTCCAAGCAGTGGCGCAAAAGGGAGAGAAGAGCTGGGAGTGGTCCCTTGGCTTGGGGATGTCCGTCAGACCCTTGGCAGCACCTTTCCCACTTAAAGTGATCTGTGCCCTGCTCTGCAGCATCAGCTGTGAGATGTGATACATTTTATGTATCCAAAAAGCAAGAAAACTCCTGCATTCTGGAACTCTTTTGGGGGGTAACTTGGTGTCAAGAAATTCCTCGGGATAGTAGTATACAGATAATCATTAATACAGCTGAACACAGAATATGTTTTTTGTTACTGACTGAAAAGCTTCAGAATTAGCTTGCATCATCCAGTCAGTAGGATTTCAGTCTCATTTCAGTGTGAAACGCTGTTACCTAGTCTAGTGCTTGACTGTGCCAAAGTAGGCTCTGTATAACTCATTCCTAATATATCCAGCATTGGCATAAAATACACATATTACTGAGGTCTGTGGAATATCTAAAAACTAACTACTGTGCTTTTTTAAGCATACAGAATGAATTAAGTATTAATGCAAATACTTTCGAAGTTTGAGTCTTAGTCTTTTTACCTAGATTTTTGAGGTGAATTTTGAAGTTCAGAACGTGTGTCTTGGAAGGATGATAGTTTTCTCTAAAGACATTAATGGTGAAAACACCAAACTGAGTACTGTAGCACTTGGATTAATAGTTGAAATGGATCTTGGTGTCCATGAATATGGGGTGGTGTTGAAGGTTAAATTTTCCTGTGGCCATTAGCAAGTTAACATTAAGACATTTAACTTTTTTTGTATGAGAAGCAGAAAAGGCCTTGGTATTGTGCAAGCAAGCGCTTCTCAGCAGTAACAAAACCACTCGTATTATTGACACCATTTTCGGTGCAAATCCAAAGCACAGCCCCAACCACCTACTGTGGAGGAAATTAACTCTACCCCAGCCCAGAGCAGCACGTGATCTGCCCTTTATTCTGTACCATTTACACAGTGTTCACAGGTTGCACACTGTCCAGTACAGCCTCCTGAACCACCACCACCCCCTCCCCTCCTTTGCTCTGAAATGTAGGTGTCATTCCTGTGGTCTGTGCACCAGGCCTGTGAATTGTCCACACATGTCCACTGAGATCGTTCAGTCTGCGGTTTTGGGCTCCGTGTCTCATGGTGGTCACTCAGGACAGGAGGGGTAGTGTGGTGTGTGGAGCTATTGGACACCAGAGCTGGGTCGGGCTGGGTCCTGCAGCCTTCCTCACCGTGCTCTTCACCACACACTGCAGGGCAGTCTCACACTCTCCCCTGCTCTAGCACAGGACCCCACCCACAGAGACAGTCCTCCTTCAGCTTCTCCAGTGTGGGTCCTTCCCGTGAGCTCTTCGTGAGCTGCGGCACCACTGGGTCCTTTCCTTCAGGAACGGGCTGCTTCAGATTCTTCCAACAAACCTGCTCCCTTGTGGACTGCTCTTTCTGCTGGGCCACACGTTCTGCCAGGAGCTGTTCCAGCACAGACTTTCCAGGGCATCCTGGCCTCCTTTGGGCACCCACCTGCTCCAGTGCTGGGGTTCTCCGTGGGCTGTGGCTCGGTCTCTGCTGCCCCATCAACTCATCCACAGGTCACAATCCTTCTGGCTGGAGCTCCAGCCTGCCCAGTATGGCAGCGCTGCCCTGGGCACCTGCCAGCCCAGACACATGGTAGTGGCTGTTATCAAGTGTTCCAGGCACGGCAGGGAGGTGATAAGAGCAGTGTGGCAGCAGAGAGAGCAAAAAGAGGCCACTAGCAAGCAGTGGCCTAATAGAGTCAGGCAAACAAGCACGGGAGCTTCCAGGCAATAGGTGCACAGAGGGGACAGCTATCCATTCAATCTAGAACATCCCACTCAAATCTGTCCTTACCTCAAACCCTTCCAGCCCCAAGTTGGGTGCCAGAAAGGTCTGTCATGGTTTAATCCCGCCGGCACTAAGCCCCATGCAGCCACTCACTCAACTCCCCCTCCTCCCAGAAGAAGAAAAGTGAGAGAATTTGTCATTTGAGATAAAGACAATTTAATAGTTAAAGCAAAAGCCACTGAAATTTTTTTAAACCATCAAAATGAGGATTTCTCTGACAAAATAGGGTTTTGGCTACCTGGTGTTTAAGGTAGGAAAACATTGGGTTTACCATCCATCTCTGGGAATGACAAACTGTGCTTTGGGGGTCTTTGATGGTTTTGCTGACTAAATCTTGCCGTGTACCTTGTGGGCTTCAGTGTGAACTTGGTGTACCAATATAACCTCTTTTGGGGTACAGCCTTCATTGACATGACCTTAACTGGGAGGTCCAAGTCAAAATGAAGTGTGCCCTGTTGAGCATATCTGTTTGATACTTGGTGGGCTGCAGAAGCTCAGCATGGGATGGGGGTTTTGCTGTTAAAAACAAATGTTACATGCCTAATGCACCCATTCATCTGCCCTGTGGTACTTGATGTGGGTTTTCTTTGCAGTTTTGACAATAATTGTCAGACTTCTGTAGCTCTTGGTACAATCAGTAATTGGTTTTTTTGTCCAAGAGCTAAATGCATGTTAATTCAACATGGAAAGGAATACTTCCCTTGACATGAGTTATAAATAATTTTTATTCTGAGAAGGTTTACCACAAATAGGGTTTGAAAGAGGCTTAGAAGACAGTAAGAAATTTGGAACAGTTTTCTTATGAAATGGGTGTTCAGCACTTTTGGTTTGGGTTGCCAGCTTGGTTCAGTAGAAATCGAGGCTGTTACTCCCTCGGTCTGCAAACCTGATGCCCTCTGCTTGTAAAAGCCCAGTGCTGGTACTGACGGTTCTGTGGGACCTCTTAAAATTAACTTCTCTGACCAGTACCACTCTTCAGGAGCTGCGCCGTGTTTCACGTCTGTGGCTAGTACTGCTGAGCACATTGCCATACTCTTTGTAAAAAGCCTGGAGTGCTTTTTTTCCTAACACTTGGTTTTGGTGAGCTGCATCATTCCGGAGAGGCAAGTTTTCCAGCATGACTGCAACCCTTGCATTGTCCCCATGTTAACTCTGCTGAACGTGGCTGCACACTGCTGATAGCCGTGTCCGTGGCTGGGAGTGTTATCAGCAGCTCTCACTGCTGGGGCTGGCACAGCCCAGGAACTACCGTCTGTGTCAGACCGGAGCTGGGCGGAAAATGGGACCCCGAGACCTGGGATGGGAGGGTGACGTGGAGGGTATGGGGCCAGGGTGGGTGGGGAGGTGGCTGCTGTGGGGTGCAGCCCTCCGTGCCCTGGGGAGAGCTGCAGCTCCCCTCTGAACGGGGAGCCCAGAGCCTGAGAGAGAACAGGGGCACCCCCTGCTCCGAAATCCTGGCTCCAGAGCTGCGAGTGAGGGACTGGCTTGGGTGCCTGTGGTGTGACTTGGAAACAGACCCTAGCTGGATAAAGGGCTGGATTTCTGTCACGCAGGACTCAGAGATGCAGTTTGGGATCTTGCTGGCACGGTAAATGCACATCCTCACAGCGTACTGAGGTGTGCTGGTGAACATTGTACACCAGTGTGTCTGTGGAACAAGCCTGGCCTGGCTGTGACCCACGGCCGTGTGTTTGTCAGCTGTCAGACAGGAGCCAGGGAGGGTCACTGGGAGCCAGGAAGTGGCCACGGGGCTCAGAGCTCTGCTCATGTCTCACCCTCTTGCTGGTTGCTGCCACTGGCTGCACGGGTGGTGCTGAGGCAGGAGCTCCTTACCTGGAAGGTGGACTCAAGTGGATCCAGAGAACAAGTATTATAAAAGGGTTTTTCTTCATTGCTTTGTAAAAACAGTTTGGAAGAAATAATACTAGTGGTAAGAATCCCATGAATATCCCATGAATTCTTGTTTTCCCCAGTGAAGAAAGCTGGAAAATGAGGCCAGGAATCAAAGCAGTTGATTTAGTGTTTATTCTAATGCATTTTTATGGTTATGGGTGTCATAAGCCCAGTATGAGAAGGTATAAACTGAAGGAGCAGTGTCTCCTGAGAGTTCCAGCTGTAGTGGGCAGCTGGGTGGAGGGGACATGGGACACCACCCTATGAGTGTGTACTGAATTCTTGACTCTTAAGCTTCAGCCTTACAGTGACAGCGTGATCCAGGAGTCCTGCGGGTGACAAGTTTTACCTGGGTGATACAATAACACTCACCAAGTTTTCTCATTGTATTTACAGTGCGTCTGGTGCGAGTGTTGTTGCCATTGACAACAAAATAGAACAGGCAATGGTAAGTAAAATACAAGTTGTTATTTCTAATAGGATTAATGTGGTTCATCACTGAGCATAAGTTTCCTTCTGTATTGTGTGTCTGTATCAGCTATGAATGACCGCAAACCATTATTGTTTTTACTGTTGGCCCAGAAATGTTTTTCAATTAATTTTCTTACAAATTACTGTGAACAAGGTGATTGAACTTGAAGGAGTGCTGGAAATATAGTGCATATTTCAGTCTGTTACTTTAGCCAAGTTCATTACTAGTTTTTCTGAAGGGTCAGGTGTGCCATCCTTAACATGCTGCTCAGCTTCAGTTACAGCTGTTGGATTTTTGCTTCTGATGATGTCAAAGCTTTCTTATGTTTTGGTTCTCATACACCTCAGTGACTGGGCCTGTGTACCACAGACCCTTACCCCCAGGTCACAGCATCAGAGCTGGTGCTTTCCTTCTGAGGAGCTGGGACATCATTCTCATCCTTGGCTTCCAACTAACAGAAGGGACTGGAGTGATGGAGACAAAAGCTTTGATACCAGGCCCACTTCACAAAAGGGCTGGGTTGTTTGTGATCAAAGGCTGATTTATTCATAACTTTTTAGTGATGAGTGCTTTGTTTCTGCAGGCTTACTGCAGTGAAAGCAGTAACAGTAAGTCCTGGGGCTGGGGTGAAGGAAACTGTTCTTTCCTGTGGTGTAACTCTCCACTTGTTCTTTGCAGGATCTAGTGAAAAGCCATTTGATGTATGCAGTGAGAGAAGAAGTGGAAGTCCTGAAGGAACAAATAAAAGAATTAGTTGAAAGAAACTCTTTACTTGAACGAGAAAATGCACTGTTAAAATCCCTGTCCAACAACGATCAGTTATCCCAGCTCTCCACCCAGCAGAACCCCCCCAGCAGCACCTCGCAGGCGCAGCCCCCGCAGCCGCAGCCGCCCAACGTCTCCTCGGCCTGAGCCCCGGTCCCCCCGTGCCACCCAGAGCCAGCAGCCGTGCTTCTGTTGTGTGTTTGGCCTTCTCAGTATTAGACAATCATCCTCCCGGAGCGGAGCTGTCCCTGCCGCCGTGGCTGCGGAGGGGGAGGTGTCTGTGCATCCTCGGCTGCGCGGGAGCTCGCAGAGGGAGCCCCTGCGCCTGGGCCGTTCCCTGGGCTTGGGCAGCGAGGTCTGCCAGAGCTGGGGTGGCTCTCCGAGCTTCCCAGTGCTCCTGGGCTGCTTTGAGCCTTGCTGGCTGGTAAGGAGCAACAATTCCTCTTCAGAGCCACTGTTCTTTTCATATAAGTAACATTTGCCTACGTTAGTTTCATGTATTTGTTTTATTTATTACAGGGCTGCTATTTTCATAATGTACATGAACAATGTCACAGAACTTTTGAATTTTTTTTTTTTAAATAAATGTCTGTATGGGTAAAATGATAGATGGGATTGCGTTAATAGATACAATGTCTAGGCAATAATTGAACAAAGAATCCTGGCATATTTCTAACACTAATGGCAATTGACCTTTGGTATTTATTTACGGTAGTAAAGATCCAGCTTGAATGTAAATTTTGTATAGAGTGTAAGTATGAAGACCATAGTGCATCTGTACAGGTAGTCACCAGTCCTTGTGATATAATAAATAAGTGATGGGCTATTTTGATGAAGAAAACTTTGCTCATTTCTGTTTCTACTTTCTAATAGAGAGAAAGGGGCCATGATTCCTCTGCTTTTTGACATTTCGTTTTTGGTTTGGTTTTTTGGGTGGGAATAAAAAGCTGTGAAATTGTTCAACCTACTTTGTAACCAAAGAAGCAAAGCTGTGTAATTGAGTTGGTTGTTGGTTTTTTGTTTTGGTTTTTTTTTTTATTTTATAATGCACATTCTTTATGTATTTTTTATTTAGTGTTTTCTCATTCACAACTTTCTTTGCTGTCTCGCATGATCTGCATGACCTGTAATCTTTGAACCACTTCCGTACCTCATGTTTTTATCCAGCACTCTTAGTGTAATATGTACTAGTCTGTGAACAATGTCAATAAAGAGAAAGAACAGCTGGTGTTGGTGGAGCTAAGCTAGTGTGCTAGGCACTAGTTGTTAAAACAAATAAATGAAGTGAGCCATCTTTTGTTCATTTAAAATGGTGTTTTGAATTTCGTATGCAGAAAACGTTTTGTTACATTGCAGATTTAATGTATTTAATAAATGCAACATGCAGATTAAATGCAGTGTATACTGAGTATTTAAATTAAAAATGTACATTTCATAAATACAGTTTCAAGAAAGACCATCATTTGTGTAAACTAATGCAGTGTGTCAAATTGATGTACAAATATATATATTTTAACACATTTTCTGAAATTAAACCAGTTTTGTTGAATTTTTTTGGCTGTAGCTGTTGTTGCAGTGTAATTAAATTCAGTAGCTCTTTTTTGAACCAAAGGGAGAAATGCAGTGCCAGTGAAGCAGTAACAGACTGATGCCAGGGTTACCACCTCTTCTCACGCAACAGCCTGGTTTCCTCTCAGGAGAAGCATCTCCTGGTGCTGTCAGTGGCCCTCTTAGGGATTTGGGTTTGCACCAATAGCTCTAAATTAGCATCTGGGCCTGCTGAGTCACTGCTGTGAAAGTCTGCTTCAGTTCCTGAGCCCTGAGCAGGTCTAATTCTGCTCAGGTTTATGTCTAAGGTAAAACAGAAGAAACATTGGAAACTGCAGGTTTCGGTGTCTTCAGCTCTCAAAGAGGTGTCCATGTCCTGGAAACTGTGAGAAGCATCTCCTCTTCCTGGTAAGCATCAGCTCAGCTCAGTTGTGTGCTTGTTGAAAAGCTCTTGCTGAGGTAGCACCAAAATGCTCTCCCCATTGCTGTGGGTTGGTGTTTTCTGCCTGCTGCACTCCTGTGCTGTGAGCTCTGCTGGGGGCCCTCAGTGCACTGAGGGCCTCGCACACAGATTGGAAACAAAATATTCCAGTAGCTGTGTTTCCTCTCCGGTGCGGTCAGTGGCTCGCTCCAGCTCTGCAGCGAGGATGATGCTGGTAAAGTAAGAAAAAAGGGATAAACCTGGGACGTCTGGGAACCAGAGTCCTTCAGGTGAGTAGTTGGTTAAAACTTTCATAGAGGGTACATGGTACCTGTCAGTTCACTTCTGACTGAAACAGAACAGAGCCATCTGAACCATGATTCAGCTGCTGACTTTTTCTGCTGGGAGCAGAGGGGGACTGAGCCCATGAGGAGAGTCCTGGGCAGCTCTGCTCCCCTGAGAGTGAAGTGTCTGTGTGAGCTGTGCCGCAGAGCGCAGGCACCTCCCTCACACTGGGGTGCTGCAGATGCACCTTCTCCGAAAGCTAAAAGCACTTAGTAATCTGAAAACGGGAATGAAACAAAGATTGAACTGATACTGTTAGAAAGCTTTTGCTCTCNGCAGAGGGGGACTGAGCCCATGAGGAGAGTCCTGGGCAGCTCTGCTCCCCTGAGAGTGAAGTGTCTGTGTGAGCTGTGCCGCAGAGCGCAGGCACCTCCCTCACACTGGGGTGCTGCAGATGCACCTTCTCCGAAAGCTAAAAGCACTTAGTAATCTGAAAACGGGAATGAAACAAAGATTGAACTGATACTGTTAGAAAGCTTTTGCTCTCCTCTTGTCAGGTTTGGTTTGGGGCTTTGTTTTTAGTTTTCTCCTAGGGGTGAGTTGTATTCAGCTCTGGACAGCAGCTCGGCTTGTGAGAGCACTGTGAAATGGCAGAAGGGGTCTGGGAATGCTGCGGGCTCTTCTCGAGAGGAGGCCCGAGGAGAGGAGCAGCAGTCCTGACAGTGAGATCACCTCGGTGTTCGTAGGTGTGTAACTGCAGGTGGCAGAGACCCTGGGTGCTGCCGTGCGCTGCTGCGCCCGCTCCCTGCCGGGCTCCCGGCGCCTGGGGTCCGGCCGGGTGCGGGAGCTGCGTGTGGGAGCTGGCTCTCCAGACCAGATGCTGGTGCTGTAACACGTGTCTTCGACATTATTCCATAACTTTGGTATAATGAGAAGGGATTCAGCTGCTGCGTTCACGGCAGCACGGGCGGGGAGCGGGCTGCAGCCGTGGTGTCACAGAATGGTCTGAATGCGGTGAAGCTGGGCACTGGTGGCTCTGAGTTAGGCCCGGCATCTCAGAGAGGATGTGACAGAAGGTGCGGGGAAAAGCTACGGAAACAGTGGAGGATGCGGAGGAAATGCTTACTGAGGAGAGCACCAAGGCCGTGGCCCTGGCTCGGAGGAGAGCGTGTGCAGGAGGCTGGCACAGCAGTGAGGCGGCTCCGGAGCAGCTGCCGGGTGAGGTGAGCACAGAGCGGCCCTTCCCCAAACGCGGCCGGCGCGGGGCCGTGCCCGGAGCAGAGACCCTTCCCCAGCCGCAGCGCGGGGCCGTGCCCGGAGCAGAGACCCTTCCCCAGCCGCGGCGCGGGGCCGTGCCCAGAGCAGAGACCCTTCCCCAGCCGCGGCGTGGGGCTGTGCCCGGAGCAGAGACCCTTCCCCAGCCGCGGCGTGGGGCTGTGCCCGGAGCAGAGACCCTTCCCCAGCCGCGGCGGGCGGCTCCGGGCGTGGCGCAGCGGGAGCTGCGGGGGCCGTGGTGGCCACGGGGCGGCGCTGCGGGGCGGGGCTGTCCCCGCTCCCGTGCCCGTGCCCGTGCCCGTGCCCGTTCCCATGCCCNNNNGTTCCCGTTCCCGTTCCCGTTCCCGTTCCCGTTCCCATGCCCGTGCCTGTTCCCGTTCCCGTGCCCGTTCCCATGCCCGTGCCCGTTCCCGTTCCCGTTCCCGTTCCCGTTCCCATGCCCGTTCCCGCTCCGTGCCCGTGCCCGTTCCCGGGGCGGCCCTGCAGCCCCGGAGCCGCGGCCGCTGCCCCGGACCGGTTCCCTGTCGCTCGGGCCCTCGCGCCCTCCCTGCCAGCGCCGCTGCCGCCGCCTGTCCCGGCCTCCCGCCCCGGCGGAGGGGGCTGTTCCCTCTCCACGAGGTTGTTGGTCCCCGCGCCTGCTCTTGCAGAACGCGCGGCTCCTGCCGCTGCCGGTGCCCCCGTGTGCTGGGCGGGCGCGGGCACAGCGCGGGGGACGCGGCTGCAGCGCTTTGTGCGGCTCCCGCAGCTGGGCAAGGCCTGGCCAGGAAAGCGGGGACCTCTCGCCTTGGGAAGCAGAGCATGTGCCCCTCCTGATGTGTTACTGAAGCGCAGTCCTGCAGCCAGCCTTGAGAAGGCTTCACAGGAGGAAGAAAAAACAAAACAAAAAAAAGATTTGAGATACAGGTGTGTTGCAGGCGGTTAATGAGGTCACCCCAGCACTCAGCTCCGGCCATCCCAAGCGTGGCACGGGGGCACCGCCGGCACGGCTCAACACACCGGCTGTCAGTGTCTGCAGAGGAGAAGCTGCACCTCACGAGGGGAAATCAACTTGGGTATTGCTCTGTTAGGTTTCTGAAAAGAAACAAGTGCGGTGTTTTGCAGCTTCTGTACTTGGATGTGTGGAGCCAGAGCTCAGCCGGGGCCAGAAGGGCCCTCCAGGGATGCCCAGCCCCAGCCCTGGCACTGTGGCTGCCCCTGACCCCTCACACAGCTGCCACTGCCACACCTCTGTGGCCAGCGTGCACCAAAGCAAGAATTTACCAAACTTTGAAGAACCAACTCGTGCAAGCCACCCTGAACGTTCCAGTGCCCGCAGCCCTTGAGCAGCTGCTGTGCTGTTGCAGCCAGTGACTCCTGCAGCAACAGCAGGAACGGGTCAGACCCCGGGGGCTCTGCGGCACCGCCGGGGCCAGAGAAACGAGAGGTGAGGAGAAGGCACCTGCTGAGCCTCTGGGGGGTGGCTGGTCCGCGGAGGGAAGGGCAGCAGTAGCTGGGTGTGCCCAGAGCCTCGGCAGCCCCAGCTCAGGCGCCGCGGCCCCAGCCTGGCCCAGCACCCAGAGCGCTGAGCAAGGGGGTGTCAGGGAAAAGCCAACAAATCCGTGCTTGGTGTGAATGGCCGAGTTTCAACACCCAGCAGAGCGCTGCTTTGCCCACGTCAGAGTGAATACAACTTGCGTTTGAAAAGAACTTTATTTAAAATCAGCGATTATACAGACTCCCCCGCCAGCGCTCACAGCACACGCGTGTCCCAGCACAAGGTCCCCGTGCCCTTGGGCGGCTCCGCGCTGGGCGCGCTCGGGGCTGTGCTGGCTCACACCAGCCCCAACGATTCCACGTGGAAATACAACGCGTACAAAAGATCTGTTCCTTCACAGCTAACAGGCATTTCACTAACCTCAACCGATTTAGTTTTCTATTATTTCTAGTGTAACCAGGCTTAAAATTTGTCTTCTACTAAGAATGCTGGAAAAAAGAAATCTTCCTTTATCAACTGCGTGCACCAGCAGAGCAATTCCCACCACCTTTGTCACCACGCAGACAGCGAGAGCCAGCAGGAGTCAGGGCCATCAGCAGGGAAATATGATCAATAGCAGCATTTTCCATGTGATCTCAAGTTACAGTCGTCTACAGAAGAAGGAACTGTGATCACCAGTAGGGAAGCAGTTAAGTACTGGATCCATTAAAAGAAAAGAAATCGAGTTGAAAGCAGATTTTACCTTAAATAGGATTAAATATATATTGCAAGACACACCACACTCTGCAGGGGCTGCACATATAGAAGCAGCACTGTGGGCAGGGGGGCCCCACGCCCCCCCCCCCGCCAATATTCCCACACAACATCGTCAAATTTTAAACTATCACCACTTGTTGAAAGTTTTGAAGGTTGTCCAAGAAGTATGTAGAGCACAGGCACGGCCGGGAGAGGCGTGGGGAGCCGCAGGTCTGGCCGCAGTGCTCCCACAGTCCACGAGGCTCCAGCACCGAGTCCTGCCGGGAGCTGCCCGGCCGTGCCAGCTCCTCACTACCCCACTACCCCTACACAGACAAGCATTTCGCGTGGATTAGGACAAAGCTACAGGCGGTGCCGCGGTGTGAGGACGAGCCATGCTGCAGTGGGACTAGCCTAGGCACACACGGAGGATGCACGGCGGGGAGACTCCTCGGGAACATGCTGCACAGTCGGGCTCCAGCCACTACAAGAATCCTGGCTTCCGGCGTCAAATAAAACCATTTCCAGCTATACAGCAGAGGGTGACACAGATCTGGGACCGGTGTTTACAACAGATGTCAGTTCCTACGGACCTAGGTCGCGTATAGCTCCACGTATTACAGAGACCAGGCTGGATCTTCAGCGAATAAGTAGGTCCACGATTGTAGATCAACAATAGACTTTTATTGCTTTATACATGTGGTGCTGTTCAAGGCACTGTGGCACGGGCTAGAAAACTCGGAATGACTCGTGAAGGGAGCTGGAATGCGACACGGCCGGTGCCGCTCGCCGCTCCTCGGCAGCGGCGGCCGGGGCGGGCGGGCCATGGCCCGGCTCCGGCCCCTCACATGCCCATCCGGATGCTCTGGATGATCTGGAAGATGGCTGCAAGAGAGCGGAGAGGGGAGCGCTCGCCGGGCAGCGCTCGCAGCGAGCTCCGGGGGCCCGGGGGGCAGTGCCAGGGCCCAGAGGAGCAGTGCCAGGGCCCAGAGGAGCAGTGCCAGGGCCGGGGGGGCAGTACCGGGCTCGGGGGGCAGTGCCGGGGCCCGGGGGGCAGTGCCAGGGCCCAGAGGAGCAGTGCCGGGGCCCGGGGGGCAGTGCCAGGGCCCAGAGGAGCAGTGCC